>VWZV01008126.1:561514-654748 GCA_013397155.1 Irena cyanogastra | reverse complement strand
TAAATGGAACAGGCAAAACCTGGTTGTATAAAGGTTTCCATTTACTTTCTCTCTTCTTTTTAATAGGCTTGAAAATTGCTGGTTTTCTTCCTGGGTAAAGATGATATACACACTCATGTTTCCAGACTTTTTGTAGTACAAATCCCTTTGTGTTTCCTTTGAGCCATTTCAGTAATGCTCAGGGCTGTGCATGTCCCTTTCACAGAAGCCTGAGGGGAGCACACACCTTTTCCTTGCATGGCCACATATTTCCTTACCTTTCTCTTTCCTGCTTTTCTTCTTACAAGTAAACAAAAAGCAATTTCCTTTTTTTCTAATTTTTATTTTAAATTTGTTTTGTTTACAACTGGCCCATTATTTATCACCCTCCATTCTTAAATCTATCAGAATTTTATTTGAAAGTCTAATTTACCTAAAGGCTGGACCCTATACTTTTATTCTCTCATTACTGCAAAGGCAGTGTACTCTATCAAAGCGCTTGGACTGGATTCAGGGAGGATTCCAGGTCAGATTCAGGAACCCAGGGATGGGCAGTGAGGAGGAGCTGGCTGTCCAACCCCCTGGGCACACTCCTTCACAGGGGGCTGATTCTGGGCCAGAATGATTGCAAACTTTATTCAAAGCAGTAAACTTTGTAAACTTTATTCCAATTCAGGTGCTTGCTGGTGCCAGCACCAGGAATCCCGTTCAGACACAATGCTGTGCATTCCTAGAGCTAGCACAACCATCTGTGTATTCCTGGAATTCAGTCCCTGGAGCATGGCTGAAGCCTTCTGCATAAAGGAAATAAGTCTGATTTAGGAGAGGGACCAGAAGAAACAGCTATTACTGATAAGAAGTTACTGCAAGCAGAGCCCAGGATCCCATGCCAGCTGGCACGCTGAATTATTGACCAGATTTTCATCAGAAGGACTTGGATCATTTTGAAAAGTGATGCAGGAACATGTACTCGAGTTGAGATATCTAATGATTTAAAGCTTTGTATTAAATAACTATTCAGCTGCAGTCACTGAGTCAGTCCTGCCCACCTAAAACTCCTTTCCCTAGCTTGGAGCATGGTAAACTTGGGTGAAAAATACCACCTTCCTTTGTGTACATTTAAAAAAATAAATTATTAGCTTTTTAGAAATGATGAACAGTTGAATTCACAGTAATTTTCTGTTACATCATAACTTGCATTAACAGATTCCCACTGTGATACAAAAGCTGAAAGTATTTTTCCTTCAGCTGGTTAATGTATTCAGAGTCTTTTAACTATGGCTGGAAGTGATGAAAACATGTCATTTTTCTGACATGTATTCTCAACCAGAAACTCTTTACTTGTCTTTTGCAAGTACAATAGACTGTCTACAATAATATCTTAGCTCAAGCTGGGGTATTTTTGAAGCAGATGCTCATGTTATTCATCAACTCTTGCACACATTAGTGTGCCTCAGATACACCAATATCTCACTGAAGGCAGTGGGGGTTTTCACTGCACAGGGACATTCTGACATGAATTGGGGCTGCATTATTCACCCCCTTGTGCAGAGGTCTGTGCTCAAGGCAGAATGTGAAATACTCCCAGAGAATGGAGCAAAAGGAAATAGAAAAATTTATCTAAAGCATATTTGTTGGTGGCAATCATGGTGGATTTGGGAATGGTTTCCGTATGAACTCCACTTTCCCTGGGCTGTGAAATTTGTTCTGGGGAATTTAGGTAATTTTGCCTTTTTATTTTTTTCTTAATGGAAAGAAACAACAATAGAAGGACTTCTCAGATATTGCCATTTTGTGTATGATTTCAAACTCTTACATTACAATTTTGTAGCTGGAACACTTACTTATTTTAGAAATTATGACTTGATTGGGGCACTGTATTGGCACTGAGAAAGGGCAAAATATAAAGACAAGTAGAAATAGAGGAATGTATGTACAGTAGCATGCAAAATGTTCAATGCACAGGAAAAAAACACTTTTGCAATACCATGTCTCCTTGTTTTGAGGTTTGACAGCCCATACTTGTGCTCTGGTGGGCTGCTCCAGCCTTTACAGATTCTCCTGGATTCCAGCTGCCCTGTGACCCTGGTCTTCCAACCCTGCCCAGCAGCATCTTCAGAGCTGGCAGCACAATCCTTCATCCAGACCTGAAGCACAACACCTGTGAGCCCCTTTGAAATGCCCTGGGCAAGTGAATTCTGAGATGGTGCTGGTCAGGTGCTGGGAATTGCCTAGAAAGAAAGGATATTTCTGCAGCAGAGACCACTGCTTTTGAAGCAATTTTCTGGCCCACACAGCTTCAGGTCAGTTTTGGTTATGGGTAGTCAAAGCTTAGCCAGAGTATTTTCAATTATTTGCTGGAAATAGTTCTGTGTGTGACATCCGTGGAAGGGAATTAGTTTGCTTGCTGGATGGTAAAATGATTATTTCAGCTATTGTCACTTTATCCTTCTCCTCTGAGCACAGATTTACATATCTACAGAAAGAGCAGTGGAGAATTATGATTTCTAGAAACGTTTGCCTTCTAGCTGAAGCTGCAGTGAAATGATTAAGTTCATCTTAAAATAGGGTTTTTCAGAAAGTAAGCTGACAGAATGGAGAGGGTTCACTACAGGGCTAGGAAAGTGATTCAAGGTTTGGAAAACCTGCCACGTATTTAGAGGCTTAATTAGCTCATTCTTCTTTAAAAGAAAATTACCATGTGATCTGATCAGCCTCCAAATACTTACTTGGTCATTCCTAGTGACAGCTCCTTTCTCTTTCTCACAAAAGCATAACAACAATCAGCCAAACTACTCATTGCTTGAAAATAAGAAACCATTTCTAATTAGATAGATAAACAGATAACTGTCCAAAAGCAGAATGCATACTTGAAATCTTTGATTCAAGACCATTGATTTCCTAGAAACTTAGCTCCAACACAGCCTGATGAGGGCTAAAGGACACCCACCACCAAGGACATCCAAAAGATCAGTCTGAAGGAGGAGGTGAGATGACAACAATTACTTCTGCCCTTGTAATCTGTGGCTGTGTAAGGGAGATGGATAGGCAGCAGAGAACAGAGCTTATTTGGCATAGACACTATTTTACAGCCTGCTAAAGACTTCAAGGCCAAAGTGAATACCATAATAATGGCAATTAAGGTAGAGCTGGCTATCTTTCCAGGTCAGGCTTTCCAGTTAATCATGCAAAGGTCATCACTAATGCCACTCAAGCACAGCAGACATGTAAAGCCACCTCTAAACCCCCTCTGATTAAAATGAGTTGCAAACCTTATCTTTCTAACTAGTCAATTAAAGAGGTGTTATTTTTGTCAGCTATACAGTTGTTCCCATTTTTTTTAAAGAATGTCTGCTTTAGAATATAAGGCCCATTCCTACAGATCTAAAATATTTTACTGGAATTTCAGGAATACAAACAGAATTTGCTTGAAATTGTGCCAATTAAAAATATGATATTGCTAAGTTTGTTTAACTTTTCCTTAAGAAAAGTAAATAAATACTGAAGTGAGATAAATAGATACTGCCTGAGTAGGCAGGAAGACAGAGAGAAATAACCTTGGAAGACTGTTGCATAGAATGGGTAGATTGAATATGAAGTATAGCATAAAATGTGATTGTTTAAAAAGGAGGCCAATTATGCTTCTGTTTTGAAATACAGATCTTGCAATCTCATTCATAGATTTGCTGTCCACTGCTCCATGCAGATTGCAAAATTCTTGATGAAAAGAAATATTTTTTTTTCATCCCTTGTGGAGAAGCTGTTCCTATTCAGATGCACAGGGAAAGTTCTAATTATTAAACCTTTCCTCTCTTAGAATGAGCTCCCATTGCACAGTGTTCTGTCCCTCAGTGGCCTTTTTCCTTCATGTTTTCTCCACAATTAGGAAGAAAGCCCTGCCTGAGTCTGTGCTGGCAGAGCAGGACCTGCATTGTCAGGGCTGGATTCTCTTGCAGAGGCTGAGTCTCTGCTGTGCCTCCACAAGGAGCTTGCTGCCAATTATTTGCAGAGAAGAGCCACCTCCCAGTAAACATCTCTCTCTTAATGGTGACAGACTTAGTCAGGAGAGTGAAATAATAAATCCTACAGAAACAGGGAGCTGGCTGAATCATTGAAGGAGAAATCACTCCTGCCAGGTGCTAAGAACTTCGGTGACAAGTTCTCCAAGCCCTGGAATAAAAGTATTTTGCATTTTTAGAGCCTTTCATGTCTTCAAGATGCAGAACAGATGTTTCTTAATTCTTCTAATGGTTCTGTGAAGCAGGTCAGCATTATCTCAGCTTTACAGGTGGGCATGGAGTACAGGGAGGTTGAATGATTTGTCTCGGTCCCGGGAATGAATCACTGCCAGAACCAGGAACAGGATTCAGCAGCACTTGGGAGTACATGCACATGCTGAAACCACTCAACCACACTGTACCCATCGCAAGAGATGGAAATTAAATTTTAATATTCCTGTTTCTAAAGCGAGATTTTGGATTTCAGAAAAATTAAATATTTATTTCATTATGTATGACTTCATAAGCCTATAATTTATACCAGATAGATTTATTTGCTTTATTTCCCCATGATAATTAGATAGTCCTTGTTGATCTAATGGGTCTGAGATTTTTAGTGATGTATCCATCTGCCCAAAGAAACAGCATTACTTGCCTCTTATGTACTTAGGAACAGACTTAAATGATATGCACCTAAAATCTTATGGAGCTACAATATTAAAATTAAGGGGTTTTCCTTCTCCTAAATGCAAGTTAAATATACTAAATTAATTTGCAACTACTTCAGTTTTCTAAGCAAATGTAATCCTCTGATATTTATCAGGCTGGCAGCATGGCAGTCCTCTATGTACTTTAAATATTGAGTATTTAAACTGCTGATATGTTGCAGTGATACCAGCAGATTGCAAAGAGTTTGCAAACATTCATTAATTTGCCTTTAGCAGGAAAGAAAACCCACCCAGTGCCTCTGGCTGGATGGTGATTCAGCCCTGTGTGCAGGACAGTGACTGACACTGGGAGAGAGAACATTCTGGACTGGGACAACTGCAAAGGTGAGGTTTTCCCTTAATCCCAGCAATCTGCTTTTGCTTCAGCACCTTCTGAATTACTCCACTGCTATTACTGTGTTACTGAAGCCTCTATAGCCATGGTATCACCATAAACATGACATCTAAAATTATAGTCCTTTTGCCTGGCCAGCCTCAAAATTAATTTCTTTCCATCATATTTTTCTTTTTTTTTCTTTTTTTTAATCAAAAATATAATTTCCCAGAGGCACAGGGCTCCTGCTTTCCCTGTGCAGAAATCAGTCTCAATCTCCTTGCCCAACAAGTCAAAGACTCCTTCTGTTGCACAGGTCAGTCTTGAATCCTCAATATTTTTTTCCTGGGTGAAAACCGAATTAAGCTACATCTTCTTGGTATAACCAGTATATAGGAAACTGTGAAAACTGTGGCACTGAACACAGATAACCTAAAGAGTATCCTGACCTTTCCCACAAATGAACATTACGTTTTCAGCTAAAATGTAGAAAAAGACCAAGCATGATCATATTTTTAATTCCTGCATTATTATGTTCATGATAAATCTGTGGGTGTATTCAGCCAGAAAGTCAAAACTAGGGCCTTGATGAGAATTTTTGAGTAAATGTGTCCCTTAAAGGTTAAGTATGAAGGAGAAGATGTAAGAATTTTGTTCAATTACACTAATGTTTTAAAGGCAGCATTACTGTCAAGCCAAATAACATCTTAGGAAAAGACAAGGATGGAGGGAGGCTGAAAAAGTGACCCAGAGGAATCTGGGAATGTAGGGAAAAAAAAGACAGCAGCAGAAAGAGTGAATGGACTAAATTGTGAATGGATATATTGGTTGTGATCCTGCTTTTGCTGCTTCTTTCTCTTTCAGTCCCAAATCAGACTTCATCCATCTGGGTGCACATGCCCTGCTCGCCAAATTTCTGCTTAGCCTTGCAAGGATCAGAACTAATTACCCAAGCAAGAGATTCTCATCTGTTCCTCTCCTCTGACCTCCTGTTGGTGCTCTGCTCCTCTCCAGACAGCCTGTGCACACACAAGAGCCAGAATTTGGCCAGCGTGCTGGCAGAGGGAGAAGAATTTAAAAGGGAGAAAAGAAATGCAGATGGCTGAGAACCACCTGTCAAGGATTCCCGGGGTGCAGGCAGATTAGTGATGCTATTTTGGTTGCAGTGGATGCAACGATCTCCTGCCCACAGCACTAGATGGGGACAAGTTTCTGCTCCAGGGTGAGCGGTGAGAAAGGTGGTTCCCCTTTTCCTTCACCTGGCACATAGGGGAGACACATTTAAAGCCAAAATGGAGAAATCAAACTGTTTATGAGAGTCAGTATTTTCTCCATTTCACATGATCTTTCTCTTGTAATATGCTAGATACCATTTTTTCCTTTGTCTTGTGCTATGTATGAAGGACTATCCTACTGTGGCTGGTTTGACAGCCAAATCTTTCTTGTTTATAATACAATTTGACTGACAATAAGTCAGGGAACTGTGATTTGAACTCCTCATTGTGACTGGCCTGACAATAATCTCTTTCTCATTTATAGTGCCATTTGATTGACAATAAGTCAGGGGATTGGCAGCAGGTTAGGTTTTTTTTCCCCCAGAATGTATATTTCTAGCTAAGACACGACATCTATTCCTAAATAGTTTGACAGATAATTTGTACAAAATTCTAGAAGGGTGATATTCCTCAGCATTCTTATTAAAATAATATTGTTCTTTGGCTTTGTACCAATTTCACTTTTAAGATGAAGGTTTTCCTTCTTTCTCCTCTGCCAGTTGTGTCTCTATTTTTCATCACGATTATTAAAGCATTATAAAATTGCAGTTTATATGTTAGTAACTGTTACATGTGGTCTTGACAATTTTTCTTCTTAACAAGTATGAGAAAAGCTATTATCTGCTTTGCCAAATCACTGTAGATGTGCTATAACTGGGAGGTTTGGGGAACTCTTTTCATTGGTTCTGCTTGTGTATTGTTAATTGTACAGTCAGTATTGTTAATACTGACTGTACTCAGTCACTTCCAGGATATTTTCTTTATTTTTATAGGAGGAATTTTGGCACTCACTGTGCTGTTGATAGGTATCATCTCTAAAGAAACACACTTTCTCTGACACTTGGCATGACTCCGCCTTCCACTAGCGAGTCCCGAAGCCAAAACCAGCACAGTTTGTGGTGATGTAATAGCAACCAGTAGTTTGCAGTGACCTTCTTCAAAACTTGGCCAGGAATCAATGCCAAAGAGGCCCATGAAACTCACCCTGGGCAGTGGAATAACAACCTGTCAGGCTGCCTGGTGCATCCCTGCCCTCCCTGCAGTGCCCAAAGGCAGAGGGAAGTGTGAGTATGGATGGAAAACAGATATCCTGAAGAGCATTTTTATTTAGAAAACAAAAAGAAACCCCAAAGCCACAAACACATATCTGAATATTCCTGCTGCTGTGCAGTTCCAGCCTGATCATGAGGGGCTCACAATTGGATATCCTTCATGAGTGCAGGCACTGTGCAGCTGGGTTGAAGGGCGAGGGAGAAGGGGTCATGGGCAGGAAATCAATAATGATGCAATTCCCAGGATGAGGCAGCAGATTCTGCAGCCACTTGTAAGTCCACTTTTCACATCAGTTCCAGTGTCCATGGTTATAAAGAGGATATTTTTGACACCCCTATGGACCTACACAAGATGGATTTAATACAGCTACAGAAAAGGACTAGTTTGTATTTTTTGCAGAGCACCCATGAATTTTTTAACTGGAGGGATATGATCTCTGCATAGTTTAAATGTCCCACTTTCACATGCAAATATTTTGTATAAAAATACTGGGGAGATTTTCTCTAGTCACTGAGTAAATATTCTGCTCAGAAATAGTTTCAAAATTCTTCATAAGGAGTCCAGTCAGCCACATAATTTAAATATGCTTGAGGGACTGAAGGCTGAACAAGCAAAAGCATAAATTGCACTTGAGCTACTGAAGAACAAAAAGTAGAACAGGTATGTTTGTGTCTGTGCTTGTTACTAAAGGATGAAAGTGTTAAGAAAAGCTTTAAATTGGTACTGGAAAAACATTAGATTCTAGAATTCTGATGCATAAATATTCAGTAGAACAAGAGCCTAAAAGGCACAAGGCCAGAGAATTGAAATGTAGAGTTTGTTCACGGTGGAGAGAAAAAAAATTTATTTCTTGTTTTCTATTCCAAATAAATTTCTTTCTTGTGCTGTAATCTCAAGCTACTGTTTATCTCAACCTGTGACTTTGCTTATTCCCTCTTCTCTTATAAAAATAATGAAGCTGGTGGTGCATTTAATCCCCCTCTTTCCTAGATGGTGCCAAACAAGGGAGCATATTCCCATGAAACACTTGAGCTGGTGAATTCCCCCAGTTAAATACCACAGTTTTAAACAGAGAAGATTAACACAATAAAAAAAAAAATCAAAGGGAACAGAATTATATTTCAAAGCTACTCCAGGCTAACGAAACACAGCGCTGAGCTCTGTGCTCACACAGAGAGCTGCTGGCCTCAGGCAGGCTAAATAAAACGTGTTTTACATCTGGATCAGAGTTAGAAAAATCTTAATACTGCTTGGTTGTTTTTTTTTTGTTGTTGTTGAACAAATGGTGAGGAATATAGCAGCCACTGGTGTTGTAGTATGGCTTTCATAAAACAGGATGGCTGTGTTTTCTCACTCCACTTATGCCCCTGTTGGGCTATCAGGCAGGGATATTCACTATAATCTTTTTGAATCAGCTGCTGGGGGCTGTTTGGGGCACAATGGGGCCAGGTGAGGGGTAGAAGCAGATATAGTTATTCACCTTTCCAGACCCATTTAAAGTGGTTCCTACTCCACGAGTAAGAGTTGAAACAGCCCTTTCTATGAGGTGGAAAACAGAGGCATCTATGAACTGTCTTTTTTTTCATTCTGGGGGTGCCCTAAGCTATGCTTCCAGTAGTAGTTTAATTTTTAAAATTAATTTTGTTAATGATGGATCCTCCCATTAAAAAGTGGGAAAATGGACCATTTTGTCCTCTGGTGAGCTATAATGGAAGACTGCAGTGTAGGAAAGAAAGATACAGGACTAAAATTGGAAGCTCTTAATTTTTGAAATATGAACTCTTTTCCAGGTGACTGTATGAAAAGGGAAAAAGAAAATTACACCTGTGGTTAGACAGCAGGAGAACATGGAAACCAGCTTCCCTGTTCAGTGGGCTGTTCCTAGGGAGTACTGCTAAAAGTAAATATGCAAAGAGATCAGAAAAACACGCTGTATTTATTGTCTTCTCTCTAAGAAACTGCCAAACAGCTTCCTCTGATTTATTACAATTATTAACATTTACCCATTAAAGAGAATCACAGGTAAGAGTTATTCTTGTTTTTTCCCAATACTTCCAATTAGCATGTCCAAGTTACATGTTCACAGTTTTAAATGACAAGGAAATTCTTATCTGTGTGAAAACCTTTTCCCTCATCCTTGTGTTACCTCAAATACAGATTCTTGCCTGCCTGTATTTTATCTCAAATAATGCAACCCAGATAGTACAATACTTGGAAGACAGGTTTCTGGCTTTTTTTGGTTTTTTTTGTTTTCTTTTCTTTTTTTTAAATTGGTCACTACAATATTTTGTATTAATGTTTCACTTTTAAGGAGGAAAAGAATGCAGTCAGGCAGAAGAGACAATTTTCACTCTTTCCACCACTAGTGTTAAAACATACTCACAGTACATGATTGAGGGAATTGACTTTCAGCTCTGATAGGTTATAAATAGAAGGCATTGTCATTGTCTAGCAGTTCTCCTGCAAAGGAGAGCTAACCAAGTAGATTAATAAAATATTGGCATTAAAAAACCATTCTCAGTTAAATTTTAAAGTAGCTGATGAAATATTTCTATAGCAGCCCTGTCAGCTCATGCTCCAAGTTGTAACCTGTCCTGCTTGGTTTTTTAAAGTAAAAAACTCTTACCCCAGAACTAAAATACCTGAGCTTGGGGAGAGTGGGAGTGTCCTGTGCTTAGAGTTACAGATTTATAGAATGCTTTGGGTCGGAAGGGGCCTTTAAAGAGACCCCATCAGACTCCAGCTGGTTCTTGGGGTTCAGTTCAGATGTGGGGTGGGGGCAGAGAGATGGGCATGGGAGATGGTTTGTCCAGACTGGCTCTGTTGTGGCTGCTGCTCTGCCCTTCTGTGCTGAAAGGGGTGAGCAGAATGCAAAAATGGGCTGGGAGGTTGTTAATACCCTTAATGAGCTATTGCCTTTATTTTATATAAAGTACAGTCTGTGCCATATAAGGTCTGGTATTTCAGGGACAAATAATTAAAAATATAAGAGTAATTTACCACTCTAACATCAGCCAAAACATCTCTGTTTAGATTTTAATTCTTCTCCAGCTACGAGATGACAGCAATAAAGACTAAAGCTTTTTTTATTTCTCTTTATGATCTCAGCAAAGTGCAGATTTGAAACACAGAAAAAGGTTGACCTTCATATTAACCTGAATTTCTTTTCCTGCTTCTTCTTGAGCATATTTTATTCTCTTTATGCACAGTGGGGCTCTTTTTTCATGTGCTCTGCTGTTGAACAAAATGCCAAAAAGATGGAGTGTGCACTTTTGCATCAAAGAAATGATGAGACCGTGAAAACTCATTTCCCTTGTGACTTCTTAAATTGCTGCTAAGGAATTGAATGTGTCTGTTTGAAACAATGTGTCCCTTTAAATTCTGTTTTCTTATTTTTTTTGAAACAGAAAACCACGGTTTCATTTAGATCATGGTCCTAAGGCCGCTGGAGTTAAGAAAAGATTCTTAGTTACTGCAGTGAGTGGTAGGTCAGATTTTTCAAGTGTTTCACTATGCAAAAGCCAGAACAGGGAGTTCTAAAAAGAATTGCTTATCTAGAGGGGGAAAAATTGCCTGGTGTATTTTGTTTATTCAGCTAGTTAAAAGTCTTACCTTCAGCTGGGCAAGAACTAAGTGAATTCCCTCCTTACTGCACAGAATGGATTTGACAAGGACAAGAAAGGTCAAGCTGTAGTTAAATTCAGAAAGACAAACCAGGGAAAATATTGATTTGCTTCAGTTTTTCTCATACATAAAGGTGATGTGAGGTAGAAGCAAACACAGTAAGAAAAACCCACAACATAAACTCTGTTGGAAGGAAACCTTTTCCAGTGCTACACTACAGTTTTGGATAATCCCTCACTGCTGGGATGAATGACTTGTCACTGCTACAGTCCAGGAAGCTGCTAGAAATCCTCTTGATTGGAGTGAAAGGCATTGTAAAGCAATTAAGTTCTGGCTATTAATAAAGCTCCCACAGGATTCATTAATTTTTAAAAGTAGACAAAGACTGCATTTAGTAGCTGTAGAACTGTGGCTACACTGAAATATGGAAAAAATGCTACACCATGGCCATGCTGTTGTAAATATCCCTTATCAGTTTCCAGAAAGGTTGCGAATTTCTAATTTAGAAAAGCATTTAAGCATATGATGAAATTTCTTTCATTTTGACTGGATATAAATTAAACAAACAGCTAAGCCCTTTGCTTAATAAGAAGCAATTTGAATATCTGCTTATGGCCCAGGTGCAGATTTCATTGAAGTTTCCATTCCTCTGAATTGGAACCATAATCCCCTGAATTGTCATGGTATTTTCCGGATCTAGAATCCATAAAATTTCACTTTCCTCCCGGACACAAAGCACCCTTCTTAAAGATAACCATCGTGCACGTCCATGCTCCTTTCCAAAGCTCCAGTCCTGTGCACTCTTTAATTTAAAGTTTATTTCTCACTCCCAAGGCATGTAGTAATTTAAGCAGGTGATTTTACAGCTCCTCAAAACAGGGATTGCTTACTCTACCAGTTCAAAAGCAATCCAGTTCTGGAGAAGACATAAACCTTCTCTGTGCAGGTCTCTGTCTCTGGAGGTGCTGAACCACCCACACCCTCCCTCTTCCCCTTTCTGTACTCCTGTCACACACCAGGTTTCTGGTTGATCAGACTCTATTTTATGCCTAAAAAGAGTCACTCTCTGCTGGGATAGCACAACAATGGAAAAACATTGCTACCAGGAAAATATGTTTAACTGTTTTCAAAATTCTGGAGTGAGCCAACAGTCCGTATCAAAGCCTTTGCAAAGGCACCAGGCCAGTTTCTCAGATTCCATTGTTTATAATCTCACTTGGGTTATTTCCCAACAACTTGGAAAATGTGTGACTGGTTTTGTGTCTGAAATGAGTTTGTCCAGTGCCAAAGTGAGACCATGGGTATTTACAAAACAAGGCCATCTAGCATGACTGCAGTCTGTAGGACTGATTAACTGAGTGGCTCTAGCAATTGTGTCACTGAAGATATGGCAACTATATCCTGAATTACATGGGGGCATTGATCTGGGTTGTGTTTTGTTGGGTTTATTTTGTTCTTTTTCCTGGTAAAATAGTTCTAAGCCAAGTGGCTGAGCCAGGTTTTGTTCCACATTACTGGTTCTGAATCTGTTAATGCAGCAGATGCAGGAACACAGGTTCAGAGAGTAATGAAGAGGTAAGTGGCAAATTTGCTCAATGCTGCTGATTGCAGAGCTTCTTGTGCTAAGCATTTATTATCTGATAGGTAGGCAGAAAAAGCCTAAATGTACAGGTAATTTGTTAAAAAGCCTTTCTTTTAAACTGCACTGAAAGTGGGTATTTTATACTATTACTTAAAAGTCAGAATATCATAACTTTGGTTTGAAATCTGAAGAAAGCAGGTACCCATTTCCAGCAGTGTTAGATACTGCAGCCTTGATTCCAGAGCATGGAAGGTTACTGGCCTCAGAGTTCTTGGAAGCAGAAGAAATGCAGTCTGGAAGGAAAAAAGGAAACCATCAGAAGATCCAGTGTTCATGTTTAAACCAGTAGGTAGCATTTAAAATCCTGCCTTGGTATTTTTCTTTTGCCAGGAAGAAGTGTATATATATATATATATCTAAAACAAGTCCATGCCTTTCAATCTAAGAAAAATTGACAGCCCTCACATGTTGAAAACCTGCTATGCCAAGAGGTGAACTCTCCAGACTTCCAGAAGTAATTTCATTACAGGGGTTCTGCTGATATACTTTATTCTTTTAAAATAATGGTGGTTTCCACCCAGTGAAACATTTGGCTTTTTTTGTAACATTTAATAACGTAACCACTGTCATTGGGTTTGCTACCCACTTTTCATCATCACTAATTTTTTGGGGTAAAATATTTCAGTAAATAGGGGGTGAGGTAATTTATTGTTGTTGTTGGGTTTGTTTTTTTTTTTTCCCAGGCTAAAAAATTACTTTAAAGAAGAGGAAAAAGATGGAATTCCTGCATTGAGGCTGGTAAAAAATTGTTCTGCTATTTACAAAGTGCACCAATGCCTTTTGATTAAAACCAAAAGGGAAAAATCCAACTCTAGCTTGAGAGCCTTAGAGACAAAATTCCTTCAGTTGGACAGAGAATGAAAAGAGAGTCAGGCAGCACCTGTGAACTTCTGCAGAGTCTCAAAAATGTGCTGCTCTGGAAGAGCTGTTTCTAGCAGTGTAAGGGCATTTATCTGCAACCGTTCCTTCCACCCAGCTACTTAACTTTGCTGTTGTCTTTTGCTTCCACCTGGTCAAGTGGAAAGGGGGATTGGAACTTTTGGGATGATTTTCAAGGTCCCTCACTGCCCTAACCATTCCATGACTTCCTCTGGGACCTTCAGGAACATTTATTGCTTCCACATCTACTCAGCCGTGCAGCTGAGAACGAGACCAATCCTTACTCTGTGATATGTTCACTATAAAAAACCAAAATCTATAGAGTCACTATGTCCTGAATATCTCCACAAGAGGAGTATTTGCAAGAACTTTCCAAGATAACATCCTAAAAAATGCAACATCAGAAAGAACTGCAAGGCATTTGCATAGAAATGATGACAGTATTCCATGGTAGTCTGATTTTTCCCTGTGTTTTAGGATGTTTCTAAAAATTCCAGGGCTGATTACTATATTCATTTCATGAAAATAGTAGAAATGTACTGAGCCAGTGCATTAATCTCTTCATCCAGTCATAAGAAAATGTTTATCTCAGTTATCCAATGCTAAAAATTATATTGCTCAATTTCTTAATCTTTAGTGCATGTAATAGCATAGATAAAGCACTGCAAAATGCTTTCTGTCAAGGAAATTCCAGTTCACAGTAAAGAAGTGCACTTTGAAATAATGAAAAACATCTTTTTGGGCTATTCACAAAATAAATACTTAGTGTGTTGATGAATGTTACCCTCTAAATAATGTTAGTTATGTGCTAGTAAATTATGCATACATATAAAAAGGGAGCATGCTCAGCAACTGAGGACTAAGTTGTTATGACACTTAGGACATGTTATAACTGGAAAAGAAGCTTTACCTGAGCTGCATTTACCAGTGAAGAAATTTGAAAGGGAAAAGGACAAAGGAAAAGGCAAAAGGAAAGTTTAATAATAATTTAATTTTGCTTTAGAATCAATGCCCTTTCAGAACAAAGGAATAACTGTCAAAGTGAGTTTTGGAACAGAGTTGTGAGAGATGTTAGAGACCAGTCAGAGGTCTAGAAAATATGATCTCTGAAGAAAGACTGTGTGAACTGGGACTCTTTTAGATTAAAAAAGAGAAAGCCAGGGCTAGGTGACCTCCCTTCCAGCTTTGTATTTCTATGGAAATAAAAGGATCTGAAGGAAGGTCACTGCATTCAAAGACATAATCTTATCTTTCAGGAAATAAAAATTGCTTCTGTATAGAAGTTGAACTGCCACCTAACCTATAGGCTTACATGAAGAAAAAAGGGGAAATTAGTGTCCTTTGACTCCCAGAAAAAGCAGGAGAGCAACATGCATGGAATGGCAAGATTTTGTTTATATGCAGGAGAGTGGGGTTTTGATTAAATTCTGGCTGGAATAATTTTGCTGTTTTGTTCTTTTGTTAATATTTATTACAGAAATATTTAGCTACCTGATCAGATGATACTTGGAAGTTTATGGTATTAAAACAATAAATAAATAACTGGTTTTTAACTGTTGGTGGTAGATGTGTTTACAAATATCATCACAAAGAGCAGCTGGCCACCTCAGCAGCTCCTGACAGCCCAACTTTCCAGCAAGGCTGCTCATCAGTTATACACATGAAGTATATTCCATCTGGCCATATACTTTCCACTGGGATAATGAAAGGTGTTTTTATTTATGAAAATAATCTTTATAACTGGGAGAGGACTCTTACAAACCATCAGATGAAAGGCAGAGAAAAGTGAGCTCGTTCAAGCCTGGTATAAACAAATGGGGAAATTCTCTGCTCACTGTTCTCCAAACAGTCTGTGGTAACATTCAGGGGTCCTTTTGGTTTTTTCTTTGCTTGCAGGAATGCACAGAGGTGCCTTTTCTTTTTGGGTGGCAGGGGTTTTTCCATACATGGTGTGGTGAGAACAGGTAGGCAGAAGAGGGGGAGGATGAGCAGAAAAAAGAGTGCATTGCAAAGGCTCTTGTAGGTTTTGAAATTGAATGCAGATAAGTGGAATTCTCTGACTAGCCCATATAGAACAACAGTGGTAGAATCAAGCCTGGTACTCAAATCTCTTGTTTAGTATTTATTCTCTGCCATGGTTCCTCAAAATCAATCCTATCTTCCTTGATTGTGTATATATATATATATATATTTAGGTTTCTACTGTGCTTTCCTTCTGACAAGTGCAATGAACAGTTAACAGTATAGAAGGTTTTAAATAGATGTTTTTTCAGATTGTGTTTGCTTTTAGCTTATTCTTTTGATTCCAGCAGGAGCAGCGAACATGTGAAAGTGTTATTATTTTCCATTTTTTAAATGATAAAAAAACATTCAAAATCTTGCTGGTTCTGAGAGATTCGAGCAATGTGCTTCATCCTCTGGACAGTTGCTGCAAAGAGGTGTATAAATCGGAGATATTTGTTCTTGTAATTTTTTTCCATTTTATTCTTGAGATTCTGCCTGGGAAGGAGTTGCTTTAAAAATTCATTATTATTTGATTGCAAGTTGGATGTCAGCCAACTAAATTTTTGAATTTGAAAGAAAATGCAGCATCAGCTTCTTTGGAACTGTAATGGAATGAAACCCTCTAAGCACTCATTAAAAGGGTTTCTGACGTCTAGCAAAATTAGATGAGGTGTAAATCACTGAACTACCATATGTGGTTTGAGATGGAATATTTAATTTTGTAGAATCCAAACCCAAGGCTAAAGGGAAATTTAACTACACCAGCATAATATTTTGATGATGGAGGAAGTAATACCATTTTAGATGTTTTATATTTAAAGCTTAATTTAAAAAATGTTTATTAAGGGAATCTCCATTGAAATCCACATTGTTATCTGGCACACAGGCAAATGCTTGAGGAATAATACTAAAGTACAGTAATGACTTTTCTCCACTGAAGAGTTTCTGAAGGCTATAAAAATATTACTGGAAAATTTTGATTGTAGAAGCATGATCATAATAATTATTTCTTCCTTCAGCTTCCTCCTGGTAATTCTGTGCCCTTTGATGTAGCCCATATCAGGGTAAGTTAGCTATTGCTCCTCAGTCACTGAAGAATGGAGCTGGTTCCATTGTGAAGGTAGAAGGGATCAGGAGCTATGAAACAGTTTTGCCTTCAATCTTTCTTGTATTCAGAATGGAGCTGAAGTGACAGCTTTCCCCCAATAATTACAACAGTAGTATTACAAGTAAATAATTCTATTAATGTTCTGTCTATTGACCCTTGTTGGGATTGGGGTTCATTATGTTAGTGCCATGCAAGTTTCAAAGAAAAAGTGCCTGGCCTGAGGTCTTTGTAAACAGACAGAAGGAAAGGGATGTAAGTGCATCACCTGGATAAATAAATACACAGAAAAATGGGTCTCACTTTATTACCCTTGAAGCAAGTTTGATTTTGATCCCTCATGGCTCTATTTGAACTATGGTTTTGTGAGATTATATAGGGATTTTACAAGTTTTTGCGTTAATTTAAGTTGTTAATTTAAGTTTAAGTTAAAGGCTGTGATTCAACCTTTAACTGTACTTTTGAGAATAAAGGTTAGATGGTGTTGTTTTATCATTATTATTCTCTAAATGCCTTTATGAAAGCAGACAAGAATTTATTTCATATGCGGCAAAAGTGTAACTGTCCCAACATGAAAATGAGTTTAAACATAAAAACACATTTGTTTTCTTGTTTATACTGCATATAAGAACGGAATACATCTGTACAGAAATGTACTTCCTTGTGATGGGATAGATGAACAGACTTTGATTCCTCAAAGAGAACTATTTGTTTGTCTCTTCAAGCCAGACAAGGTGTGACTTACAAATTATATTTTAGGAGGAATCACTTTGAAGACAAGAGAGAAATCATGTGAGAAAACTGTCATTTGAGGAAATCTTGTGCATAGTTTCAAATTTATTAAGAATAAAGACATTCTTCAGAAAAGGAATGAGCTTTGAAAGATTCAGGATGTGCAGCTCTGTGCTGAGAATAAGGCAGATTTGGCTCCTTCACATTGTTCTCTGGAGTGGGGAAGTGGAGCAGTGGGAGTGTGTTGGGATCAAAGGATGGCTGGTAATTTATTTTGTGTCCTTTTCTACAGCTACTTTGATATCCAGTATAAGCTGAAATGAATAATGATCATTTCTTGAGGAAAATATGGTGCATTTGAGAACCAGTGTTCAAATGAGCAATAATCCAGTCTGGCTTCCTTTGTGTTATCCAAAGCAGCAGTGTCTTCAGCTTCAGAGATAAGAGTAGGAAGACTGCTTAATTTCAAAGGTTTTCACTTTTATCTTAGTCTGGGAAATCGGAATACTTTAATGGGTTTAGGTTTTTAATTTAATTCCAGGTTGCTCATCATTTCACCTTTCAGCTGGGCTATAGAGATAATTCAATCATATTTCCCTTGACAAACCATCTGAATTACACTTATATTTCTCTGCAGATGTGAAAATCAGCTGCCATAATAGAGAGTGGGACAGACTTTTGCCTTCCCTCCCTCTTTCTCCCTTAATTTAGGGACTGTTCTGGTCTTGCTTCATAATGCAGATGTCCTCTAACACAGGCATGTGAGAGACAGCCCTTGTATAAAACACAGTGTGGTGGTTTTTGCACCAACACAATGTCAAAAGTTTAGGAAATAAGTCCAGAGAGCAGTCATTAGGCAAAGAAAAGCATCAAATTTGCAAAACAAGGACGTTCTTGAGGTTTGGAGATTGTAGGCTCTATTTTTGCCCACGGTTCAAGTAATGGACTCATTTGTTTACATACTTTTTCCCTTCTGTAATTCTTTTTCAAAACGTCTCCTAACTTTTTCCAAAGCTATCCCCTTGCTCTCCACCACAGAATCAGATCTTAACTTCTGATGCAAGTACATGGACATGGAGCAGGATTCTCTGCTCTGATTCTTGATCCCAGATGGGTGATCAAGAAAGGAAAAAGGGGTAAGCAGTAATTTCTTAAATGAATGTTTTTACTGTAAGCCTTTACAAAACACTTTTGTACGTGAAATCTCTTCTCTTGGAGGAACCAAGAGAAAAGCTCAAGCTTTTCACAGGTTTGGCTGAATGCTTGCTAAAGACAATGTCACATTTCCATGCTCAGATGAGGTCTGTCTTTTCAATGTTCATCTTCTTTTTGCAGTTACTAAATATGAAGAATTTTTTTCATCTCCCCATGGATTTCATCACCTCTGTTTTTATGCTGCCTCTGGAGGTGGAGACAGCACCAGCTGCTCAGCAGTTACACGGGGCTTTGCTGGATTTAGAATTCCTCAGGTGTGAATTGCCACCACCATTCCACAGACAGGTTTCTGCATTCTTTCAGAATTTTTAGGGAGCTGACTGTACTGCCAGTGTTTTCTTCTAGTTAAGAGGCAAGGAGCCATCGAAGGCACATGAAATAGTTTTCCCTCGAGGCCCTGGCTGAAATTCCTGAGCTTATTCTCTTTAATTCTAGACTATACAAGCTTGTGAAAGCTCAGGGTCTAAACCTACCCTTTACATGATGCACTGTTGCTCTGCAGGTTTTCTGCCGTTCTTCAGGGAGATATGAGCATTAATTTTTTTTCCCAAAATACTCACAGGAGCATTATCAGTTATTTATAAAATTGCCATTTGTTTTATATTTGGCAGGTGTTCATGCCCACCTTGGACATCAAACAGCCTTTTTATTTGAGGCATAATTGGTGCCTTGCTGAAGACAGTCCCTTTGAGCAAGGGAAGTGACACCTGCATATTTCTACTTCATAAAGGCAGAGGTGTTTATGTAGGTGAGGTAAGGTGAACTAAAAAAAAAATCCTAGAACAATTAAAAAAATTTTAAAAGTCTGCTACTACGTGTGTGTTGTGTGCACATTCATGTTTGTGTGTGTGCACATGTACGTTAATCTTTTAACACTAGGATGAAACTTTATAATATGCCTTAAATTATAGTGGTTTTTCAGTCAGTAAATCATACAGACAAAGTTTATTACAAAAAATATCTGTCAGTGACATTTGGATTAATTAAATGGATGGAAAGCAACTCAGACCAAATTAGGATTTTTCTCACTTTATTTTTTGGTAAACGACAAAGCAATCTTCCCGTAGGCTAGAAAACTGAGGGAAAGGAGGAAAATACAGACACACAAAATACAGATATTTATACTGCAGTGTAAAAAAGTCTTGTGAAGCAAGAATATTTTGCATCAAATATTTTTCCCACAAGATTTTATTAAACCTGTCTTTTCTCAGGCTTTTTTATAGCCTGAAGCTATTTGTCTTCATGGCATAACAACACTATTTGTAGTTAGAGGTATAACCCATCTGCAGTATTACTTTTCAGTGTGTGGCTCTCTTGATACTGATGCACAGGTAATAACTTTTTTTTTTTTAGCAGAGATAAAACCACAGATATCCTCAGTGAGACACAGTCGAAAATCATATTTCATAATATTGTTTTGAACATCATTTTAATATTTAATATGACCACGTGTGACTCTGACAGATGTAAACTGTGATACATGGGATTAATTTCAGTGGGCCAGATTCACGTCTCATCCTGTAATGGCAGTGGACAGTTAAAGTCAATGTGACTGAGAAAGGCACCTGAGAAAATGAAACTCTACCATCTGTCTTTGCTTCAAGTTGTGAAATTGATTTTAGAGGAATTCAAGAGCTACAGATCAGTATAAGATGGAGAATTTGGAGAGGCAAATGGGTCAAAAACGATTGACAAGGCTTTGTAATGTGGTATAATCCTTGTGGCAAACAGCAGAAATTATTATTATTTCCAGCACAGATCTGTCCTGTTTGAACTGAATATGAATATCATCATGCCACTTGTGGCTTATTCTGTGCTTCAGCGTTTTTCCACTTTATTCTGGCTTGCTTGTGCTATTTCTTTATAGTTGCCATTATATAAGTGTATTTTTTCTATATTTTATGGTTTTCTTTTAGATTTTCAGATTGTTAAAGAATTCTTGATGCAATCATCCTAATTTTTGATGTACTTCTAATCTTTCCTCCACATTAGGATAATTTGCTGTCCTGTCTTTATCTCCTACAGTCTTTTTTTCCTTATCACTGCTAGATACTTGTATTTCCCTGAGCTATTTGAAGTCCATTACCCTTATTTTGTTAGTTGCAATTTAAAGGAAGAATGGAAGACTTATCATTTTTATTATCTTTTTCTCTTGAATTAACTTCTACTTTAAGATTCTCAACCACTTCCTCCTAAAGAATTAGAATTAAATCTAAAATAGCTACATTCTGTGTAATTTCCTCCACTTCATGAAATAAAAAAGCAGTCCCTAGCACATCTGAAGAACTGAATAGACAGCTATGTCCTGCCTTAATGCTTTTTCAAAGACAGCCTCAGATGGCTGTATTCTCATCCTACTAGGGAATGTATTCCCACTCCCATGAGGTCCTGAGCTTTAGGTCCTTCCAGTTCCTGCCTCTTGGATACCTCCAGTAGCTTCTGTATTGAAAGAGCCTTCTGATCAGAAAAATCTTTGGTTTAAACCGGTCATTATGTGCGCTTTGCCTCTCCCGTTTTTCAGCTGGTGTTCGGCAGGTATTTCTGCCAGTGTCTGGAGTGCGCGTTCTTTGAGGAGCAGTGAGGGAGCTGGGGCTGTCTAGCCTGGAGAAAAGGAGGCTCAGGGATGACCTTGTCACTCTCTACAACTCCCTGGCAGGAGGCTGGAACCAGGTGGGTGTTCAGCCTCTACTCCCAAACAACCAGTGACAGGACAAGAGGACAAAGCCACACCAGTTTGGACATCAGCAAGAATTTCACTACATAAAAGGTGATTAGACTTCGGGATGGGCTGCCCAGAGAGGTGGAGTCAGCATCCCTGCAGGTGTTTAAGGAAAGACTGGACAAGGCCATAGTCTGGTTCACAAGGAGGTGTTGGACTTGATGATCTCAGAGGTTTTTCCACCTAAACTGATTCTGTGTTTCTGCTTGTAATACTGATGGTTCACTTTTCATTCTTCCTTTCTTAGAACTTTTTCGGTTCTCTCATTCTCTCCTGCCCTCCTTGGCTTTGATCACACAGATTCTAAATCTACACCCTGAAAAGAGCAGGGAGAAAAAGCCTGCAGGCTTTTTTCTCAGGCCCCTTTTAAAATTGGTCCAAAGCCTTGCTCATGAGGAACAACTTGGCAGGCTGGAGAGGAGTTTCCCTCAGCAGTCAGTCCCAGAGAGAACTATCCTGCAATGTCCACCTGCGCAGCCAGAGCTGCCATGGCACATCCTGAGCTGTCACTGGAGTACATAGAATGAAGAAAGAACTCCAAGGTTTCAAGATGAATCAGAAGGCTTAACTTTATTGTACCAAGGTGATTTTTTATAGAGTCTTTCACTAACAATTATGTGTTTGGCTGAATGGCACAATGCCTCTCTACCACCGTTGGTTGAGCTAGAGAGAGCATGTTTTGAGAACGGACACAAAGGGAAAAAGTAAGCAAAGTAAAAACAGCAGCTGTTGTTTTGAGAATGAGAGATGCTTACAAAACCTCTATCAGTCCATTTCTTGAGAATCTAAAATTCTCCACAGGGCTGTCCTTGGAAAGGAAAGCGGCTTTCTCTTGGGAAAACAGAGCCTGCTGCTGAGTTTTTCTAAGTCCCACTGAAAGTCAGCTCCACACTGAGCCTTTATCCCTGGCTGAGGGCATGGATGAGATCAGCATCTAAACTCACAGCTTCTTCAGGCTCCCCCCTGCAGCACCACCAGTGCCCAGGTACACAACCAGGAGATGCCACATGCATCTTTGTGCTCCTCTGTGGCAACAAACCTTGCTACTTCAGGGAAATAATGTAATTCTTAATAATTATTATTATTTCTACCGTTATCTGAAGCTATGGAAATTAATGTCTTCACCTAATTAAATAACTGCTTGTGTGCTTGACAAAGTGTTATATTTATGCAAGAGAGTTATTTCTTCAAATTACAGAAAATAGTTGCATTGAATGAATACAATATGCCACTTAGATTCTTGGCATATAATGTCTGTTTCAACATCAATACTGAGGGAAAATTTAATCTACTCAATTCTTTTATGACATCTAGAAGACAAGACAGGGATCAATGCATGCGTAGCCTCTCATTTTTGCCAATTTTATGCAAATCAAATGGCAAAAAATGAGCATAATTTTCTTCCATTATTCCATTATGCCTTGTACAATTATTGTTTCACTATCCTTGTTGCAGACTATTTCATGTACTTGTTTTTCCACTTTTTGCAAAGATCACTTTCCAAAGTCTAACAGTACAACTATTCAAGCACTGACTGAAAAAAGAAGTAATTTTTTTTAAATACACAAAAGGAAAAAAACAGGATAATCAAGTAGGCTCCAAAAGTAGCAACTGGAAAGGAAAAGGTAATTTCAGGAAAAGCAAATAATTTCACTGCAGTATTAAAAAACATATTGTAAAATTAAGTATTAAAGTATTAGGTTACCAATGTAGCCATTATTAAAAGGTTGGGGTGTTTTTAAAAGAAGAGTAAGAAATCTTCATGAGATTATTTTGAAGTAGAATCACTAGGACTAGGCAGCATCACTCTAAAGGAGATGAACTGTGATATTAAGATGAAAATTGCATTAATCAAAACACTGATTACACTGCTGATTTAACAGTTACCCAATATTTTACTTTGTTTTTGGTTTTTTTTTTCAAAAGAGATGAAATTTGTCAGCCTGACAACATGAACAGAGAAGTCACGCTTAAATAGCCTTGGAAGAAATTGGTGTAGGACTTACAAAACTCCTGGGTAAAGTATACTGTGATGAGTAAGAACCAGTAAGCCACCAATAATAAATACATTCTTCCTAAGCCTTGCAAAAAAAAAAATAGTGGATAGGAGAAAATTGGAGCAGACAGTTTATTTTTATTTTCAAAATCTTTTAGTAAGGCTTTTTTTTTAAATATCATTCAGCAAACTAGCCAGAAAAATGTGGAAACCTCTGCTAAATTCTGAAGGAAGGGTGTAAATCCCAGTAAAGTCAATGGAATTTCATTATCTTCTAATAATTTTTTCAGTATTTTGTTGAGTCTATGAATAAAAAGAACAAATACAGAAATAAAGACAACAGTGGTTTGAATCCCAAAGAGCATGTCCTAATTTAGAAAAGAATGAGAGAAAATAACTCAAAGTAAATGCTTTCTCAGCTAGAAAAGGTCTAATAGCAGTGTCCCTTTGGGATCATTAAAGGGTATTGGATAAATTCAGTACACCTACTAATGATGTGTAAGAAAGGTTGGATTGTGAGATGGAGCTTTGCTGACAAGGAAAAAATGCCCTAGCTTAGTCAAGATTAACCAAGATTGTGAAAAACTCCAGAAGGAATAGCAGTGAAAATAAAAGGCAGCAGAGTGAATGCAGAAAAAAAACTCAGCAGTGGGAAATGTCAGTGCAAGATGCACCAAGGTTTCAGCATGGCATACAATTACACATCTATTCAGTAGGAAGACTTCTAAAAACTTTGTATTTTAAAAAATAAGAGTTTCAAACTAAGAGTCAAGATCAGTGTCAGCTGATTGGTTCTGTCACAGATGGAAAAGCTATCAGATTGCCTATTTAATTTTTTTGTGCAGAAAGGATATAGAAAAGAATATAGAAAAATGTAATATGATTTTATTTCCTGGCTTGGTAGATTTTTATTTGAAAGCAGAGAGGTGTTTCAAATGGCAATGATGTCATTATCAGTGCTGATAGACCTTGGTGTTTGGTCTCTGTTTTCCTGAAGCATCTTTCACCTTTAAATGGACCTGAGCCAAATTGTAATTTATCCTCTTAATCTTCATCCATAGTCTACAATTTAAAAATAAGAGTGCAAAAAATATCATTACTTTTTTTTTCTTCATGAAAAAATTCTGCAGAGGAATAAAGACTCCAATAGAAGTCTGGCTCTTTCTTTGTAGGATAGATTTTACACCTCAGCTCATGCATATGCATAAAAAATACAGATCTGACTCTAAATTTTTTCTCCACATAAAAAATGGGAAAAAAAAAAGAAAAAGTAACATAAGTGTTAATTTCTACCTTTGTTGTTTTGTAGATGTTTCTGAGTTTGGTAAACTCCTTACAGCACTTACAGTCTTTATTGTATGGCAGTTTTCTTCTTGGAGATGATGGTAACAAATGTGACTACTGTAGCAAAATACACACATGGGTATTAAGAAAGGTAAGATTTTTCTATCAAGGTTTCACTTTAGAACTGTGCCACTGAATTTTCTGTGTATTTTATTTCTTTCTAAGTTTAGAAAAAATAATTAGGCAAGGGAAGGCTTGTATTTCTTTCTAAATATTGAAGAAATGAGTAGGTGAGGGGAGGCTTATACTTTTAATCTTATAAAATTGATACCTCCCAAGAGCTGACTTACCAGATAAGACAATAGGAACAGAAAATTGTAACATGCATTATTCTGTTAGCACTGCAATCCGATAAGTAGGGACAAGTCTCATTTACCTCAGGAAAGAGACTGGTGGTTTCCTTTATATCAGAAATTTTTTGTTTTTTGGAGTGGCTCAGGTGGCTTAGTCTTGCTCAATGAAAAATCAGTGTGGGATTTATGGAAAAAAAAAAACAAGACTTTTGCTGTCTTTTATACAAAGTCTTGGGTGCATATTTGGAAAGCAAAGGGGGAGGCTGCGCTCAGGTTCGATGCCAGGCTCAGGAGCAATCCTGTGCCCTGAGCCCTGCTCTGATGTGTTAGGCTAGAGCAGCTCTCGAAGCTGTCAGATCACTCTGTGCAGCCATTACGTCCTGCCTGCACGCCAGTTTCACCAAAGTGTCAGAAGGCCAAGGCAGGTCTATATATCCCTGTCCAGGAGCAGTGCAGAGCTTGGCCCCTTCCACCTAATGAGCCCAGTAATATCTGTCCCAAGGAGAAAGGAAAGGGCATAGGAAGCATTTGTTTCTCTTAATATCCTTGGAAAGAGATCAAGCCCAATGGTATTCTTTTTTCTCCCTCTGCTCTTCAGCCACTTACATTGCTCTCAACAGAACTGCAAAAGCACTGGGCTGGATGCTGTAAATAGCACCGAGCATCCTTAAGTGAGGGGCATGTCTGCAGCAAGGCTTCATTGATCTCAGCCTGCAGGAGAGGGCCAGCAGAGCAGGGAAGGTGCCTCTGTGTGTGCATGGCAGGAGGGAGGAGAGGATGGTCTCTGCTTTATTCTTGTCCTCATAGTTTTGCAGATATTCTGAGCAGCTGGAGAAGTCTGTGTTTGGGGGCTGCTTTGCTTTATCTATTCCACTCCCTCACAACAGCAGCCACAGAGAACATTAAATATACTCTTTTATCTAATGAATGTAAATATATCAGCATTTTTCTCCTTATATACAGAGGCTTAAGTTTTGATAGTAATAGCCTAGAAGCATTTACACTTTATACTTATTCTATTTATTTTGCTTTCCTACTACAATGGATATATTTTTGCAAGGCTTTATTCACATAACCTTCTACATCACTAGTTTGTAATCTCATTATGTTTTCATTCAGTAACTTGCAACTTTTGATAACTTATTCAAATGCTTTTAAGTTCTAAATCTACCCAAGATGGTTCAGTACATTAGTTCTTTAAAAGTGTAAATGATTTCTGTGTCAAGAACTGAAAGGATGAAAGGTGTAAAATGTTACACTTGCAAGAAAAGTGGAACTTACAGATATGCATGTAAAGACGAAAGGATTGACAGATCTGACTTCTCTCAGCCAGATCTGTTAACTTCATCTGACACCAAAAAAATCCCATCAAATCAGCACAGAAGAGAACCAATATTGGCATTTGTACATCATTCCTTTCCCAGAGCTATGAAATTTCTACTGCGTTGCTGTGGCATACAGCAGCCAAAAGGTTTGCTTTCCTTCATTTTCATAGTGTGCTAGTTCTTAGCCAGAAATCAGTGGTGCAATGTTTCTTCAATGCTCTAAATCTAGAAACCTTTCTAGTTGTGTTTAGATTTTTATTCATGGTTGTTTATGCAGTAAATGTACTTTCATGCTATTTATTCTCAGCACCTCTCAGAATCACCCTAGTTGTTTTCTGTGGGCCTGTTTGGGTTGTTTTGTTTGGTTTTGGTTTTGGTTTTAGGCTTTTGAATAGATCTCTTGCCTGGTAAAGGATTGTTGAGATCTTAGCTTTGCTGTGAATGGTAATTTCAAAAGTTTCGAATGTTAATTTCAAACATTTTCAAAAACTTGGCTGACTTCTGTAGATCTGAAACAAAATCTTCCTTCAGTGTGAGAAAAAAAATGACTCCGATGGCTTTAGAACTTTTTTGGTTGGTTTAAAGGAATTGAGAAAGTGGAAGGACTGTATCTCCCTGTCATGGTAAGCAAAACTATTTCTTAGTGTTTCTGTATTAAAGAGTATTCTTGAACTGGCTTTGTGGCTTGGACTGTGATCTCATTTTAACTGCATTTCTGGTCCCATAATAGTATTTAACAGAGGACAGTTGTTCAGCAGCCTTAATCACATGTGATATTGTACAATTAGCAGACTGTTCACAAAGGCTTCAGCCTCGGCTTTTTATCATAAAATATAAAGCAGTAACACAATTTCCCTTTCCTCTCTTTGCATGCACTCACCAATTCATTACCAAACACATACAAAGAGATGTCTAATAGCTAAGAAACGTGTCTGATGCAGGACAATGAAATTATCTATCTCAGCTCTGGTAGGAAGACAATGTATGCCTGGACTGAGAGCAACTTGTGGACCTCCTTAAACCCTCTGGAATTAAACCAGGAAAATCGTTTTTCATCCCTGTTTTTCCCTCCATCAAGACTGTAAACTCCTTAAGGGACAGACTCTTTCTCTGTGATGTTTGTACTTTGGGTTTGACTTTGCCATTGACATCCTGATCTTGGTTGGACTTTTTTTTTTTTTTCACACAAAGCTCAAATGGATGCTGCTGGATGTTACTGTGCCCCTTACAGGAGTTCTGACGGATGTTGGAAAGTCAGATGAAGGTTTAATGGTGTGCTTGGGAAAACAGGTTAAACCAAAATGCGAAAAAATTCCTATGGGCTCCATGGTAAAAACTTAAGAATCTGGGGAGGGATCACTTTGGATCTGATTCCAGACTAATGGGGTCACTTTGGATCTATCTATTTAGAGAGGGTACCAAGAGATGAAACTAAATATCCCTTCTTTATCTGCTTGGAACAGAGACATCACGTCATAAATTCCCAATTTCAGTGTTAGAGGAAAGTTTCTGAGGGTTTGACTGATCATAAAATGAAAACAGGTTACAGTAGAGTTGAAAAAGATTGTGGAAGGAACACAAAAAAAAAATGAAGGACATTTTAGGCAACTTTAACACAAGGATTACTTTTGTACTGCTCCGTTTACAAAGGCAGCAACTTTGTGACCGCTCGTCACGCTGTAAGCAGGAGACAATGTCTTGATTTGAACGTTAAATTTGGAGGATGGGGTTGAGAGGGAAGGTGCATGCTAACACACAATTCCATGGGTGAAGGTATTGGTGTTATCATCTTTGGAATGGGTCTTAATGCATCTACTAACTCTGGGCAGCAGGTTTGTTGCAGAGCCCAGGCAGTTTGGCTCCCGAAGCAGACAAGTGTCTGTACAAGCCTGAGTTTCTGAACTTTGAGGTAAAGTAACAGGTTCAAGGGGGGATATGGGTTAGGCGGCTGGGGAAGGCTGTACCTTCCTATTAGCTCAGCCGATGGGAAAGCGAAAGGGCAACAGGCGGCCGGGAGTTTAGGATAAAAGGAGGCTGCGCCCTCCGAAACCTCGAGAGAGAAAACCCTGCGGGTGTGTGCCCTAGTGGCCTCTCTTCCTTTATTCGAATAAAGTTGCAGGACTCCTCTGTCTCCTTTATGGTATTGGCTTTTCATAGCGTGATTTTCTGTACAGAGTAAACCTTAGGAAGGTGAGGTTGCCAAAACAAGCTGTGCCATCTCTTCTGCTACCAGCCGGCAGGGGTTCAAGGCAAACCGCCTCTGAACTTTGCAGGACCTGAGGCGAACAGAACCAAGGCAGCAGAGCGGGGAACACCCGAGCCTTCGGCCGCTCCACCGGGGGGAGCGGAGCCGCTGCCTGCCAACGAGCACGGGACGGGACGGGACGGGGCGGGACGGGCTCGTCCCAGGGCTCCGGGCGGCGGGGGCTGCATTCCCGCTGCCGCTCCAGCTCCCCACGACTCCTGTTCTGGAAGCGTGGGCGGGAGAGGCGGCCGCGGGAGCCTCGGGGGGCGGTCACCCCGCCGGACCCCCCCTCCCAGCGAGGGACGGATCCACGCGGGCCGAGGGGCGGGAGGCGGCTCCGAGCGGCGGTGACAATTAGCCTTTAAAAATGGCTGCTTGGAAGCTGTCAGCTGGGACGCGGAGGGGCTGCTAACCCTCCTCTCGCTGCTTCCCGCCTCCTTTGCCCGCAGGGCTAATAACGGAGCGGGGATAAGAGCTCTCCAGCCTTTCCCCGCCCCGCCGGAGCGCGATGCCGTAGCGGCTCCGGGCCCGGCCGCCCTCACTTCCCAGCTGGCTGCCTGGCGAGAGGACGGCGGCCCCCGCCTCCCGCGCTCCTCCTCGCCGCCGCTGCGTGTGTGCCGTGGGCACCGGGATACAAAGGAGAAGAGGGAGCCGCGGGATACATGGTCCAGGGTGGCGTGTGCGCGGCCGTGGGGGTATATCTGGCGAGGAGAAAATACAAGGTCAAGAGGCAGCTCTCCTCCTCCATGGAAGAAGACGGGAGCGATGAGCCCTGAGGAGGACGACGAGGAGAAGGGGCGGATGGCTAAGGGCTGCCGCTGCCGGGCTTCCCCTCGGGAGTGACGGGTCGCGGAGGGCTGAAGGGGCCGGAGGAGGCAGCGCTGGGGTCGGGAGGGAGGAGAGGAAGGCGAGGAGGAAGCGGGGGGTTTGAATCTCCCTGGCTGGATTATCTCCCCTCCGGGGAAGCTGCCATCGCCGGCCGCGCCTCGGCCCTCGGCCCCCGCGGCCAAGATGGACCTGGGCAGCGCCGGCCGGAGAACGGGAGCTGCCCCCGCGGGCCCGGGCGCTTGGAGACCTTTCCCCTCCGCCTGCTGCTGCTGCTTCGCCTCGCTCCTGGATGTGAACAGCTGGCTGCTCTTCTACGGCTTCCTCTACCTGGCCCTCTATGCCCAGGTGTCCCAGTCCAAGTCCTGCGACAAAATCTCCTGCTTCTCGGGTCATTGTGTCAACTCCACCTGCGTCTGCGACCAGGGCTGGGTGGGAGACCAGTGCCAACACTGCCAGGGCAGGTTCAAGTAAGGTTCTGTTTATTGTGATTTTTTTCTTCTTATCCCTACATAATTTTCCTGTCACTTTCGCTTGCTTTTGTTTGTTTGTTTTGTTTTGCTCCTGTCTGCTATGATTTTGTTCATGTGTGGTGGGTGTATATGGCTGAAGTTATGGATAAAATAGGCTCCTCCAGCTCTTAAGAGCACAGGACACAGCCCCGGCTGACTTATCGCTGAAAATAGGCTGCTCCACTTCATGGGAGCTGAGAGACGGGGAGAAATCGGCCTAAAGCTGTGTCGCTGTTGTCCCTTCTGGAAGTGTCCTGGAAATTACATGTGCACTTCATGGGGCTGCCCAGGGAGCAAGACTTAGTAGTGGATTGTAATTACTTTTTCCTTCTGAAGAGTGAAAGGTTTACCTCCTTCCAGTCTTCCTTTCTTTCAATGGTTTGAGCTAAGTGGGCATTAGTCAGTTTCATTCAGGATAACGCAAGTGCAACTGAAGTGAAATGTACATCCCTGGTGACAAGGTTTGCAGGAGACAGTGGGAGATAGAAAACAGTAACATGTTTTTGCAAAGGAACGAGTACTCAGTCAAGGTCTAACTACCTTCTCATTCTTGAAAGTCTGTATGATACCGAGTCATTGATCAGTGAGAAGGAAGTGCACCCTGACACTTGCTTTTCTCTATGGAGTGGGAAAGAAGACTTAATTTATAGGGCTGTCACTTTCCTCCCGCCCCCTTTGGTATCAGTGTAAAGACTGGCTGTGAAGAACACTGTTTGCTGCTATTTCTCTATATAATCTTGGACAGGACATCTCATTTCATTCCCGGTGAAACACCCCTTATAAGTAGGAACTCCATTTATTAAGTATGTTGACACACACACAGCTGGAAAGTGTTCTAATATCTAATAGCAATACATTGGTGAGACTGTCTTAGAGAAGTCACTCATTCCTAAATAAACAAAAAATAAATCCAGTAATTTGTTAGCCTAGGAAGTTAATGAGTAGTTGAAGTCAGACATACTGGCTGAAGTGATGTACTCAGTGCAGAGAGAGAGCCAATTTACTGATATTTGGTGGTTGTTGCAGCAGTAAGATTATAACCTGGCTATAAAGATAATACAAGGCAAATATAATGCTTTTTTTTTTTCCCATGACCTTGATAATAAGGTTTTAAAGCTGGCCATTTGTTGCCTGTGTGTATTGGATGTTTGGGGTTTGTCCTGCTGTGGAACAATGGGCAGATTTCCCGGAGTGATGAGAGGACGCCCAGGTGAATCTTCTTTGTGTATGTGGATCTGCTATTCTTTCCTGGCTATGAAGAGAATACTTCTGTCCTTTGTCTTGGTGCCACTCATAACAGACCCTGATAGTGCCAGGACCAAAGCAAATGGTAATTTCTTCAGTTTCAAAGTTTGTTGTGAATGAGTATGTTCTCTGAGTTGTTACTGGGCCTTATCCCGTCCTTCCAGGTATTATCTTGCTTATCTTTTAAAACATCTAGGTTTCTTTGCCTTGGTTGTATTTGTCAAGTGAGGAAGCACAGTGGTTACATTTTCCCTTCTGGTAGAAAGTTAATAATCCATCCCCACCTAGAGGAAGTTCTGTCTGAATGTTGGAAGGGCTCCTCTTCTGAACTGAGCTAACACAGTGTTTAATTGAAGTGCTGTTAGGGGTTTCGGTGAAATCAGAATAGATTTCTCATTAACTCCTCTGTTTTTTCATGCTTAGCTTGAGGAATGACAGTGACACTTGCATTATGATTTTTCTCACGGGAGTAAGCTGTTGGAGAGCTATTTTTTACTGAGGACACTTTTCATAGCAGTGTCTTTGACAGCTCATCTTTAATCTTTATTCTTGGAAGCAAAGTATACTCTATACTAAAAATAAGTATTCTAAGATTTAAAGCTTTTCAAACCCTGTGTGTTGGGGATGGAATGAAATATGCTAAACGTGTCTTACACTGCTGCAATCAGCAGCTCGGAGGAGTTGTATTTTGAATCCTGAAAATGGAAATGTGGGATGGTGATGAGCTCCGTGTATTTCCAGCTGAAGAGCTGGAAAAAAAATGTTACTCTGCCTGATGGCTGGGTGATTGAAGACCTTCCCGATCTCTGTGGCAACTGATGGTTTGCCTTATTGCCGTGGAACATTGGCGTTTTGTTTCCGTTTGGCTGCGAAGTGCCCTATGTGCTTTACCCTTACGTAGCCACGGCTGACCTTTTGAGCAGTGGTTTGTCAGGTTCTGTCGGGTGTACATCACTTCTGCTTCTGTCATTAAGGGTTATCCTGACGATCCTTTCAGAATGGCAAAGATTGAAAAGTGTGCTCGGCTATTAGAGCTGCATTAGCTGCCGGTTCGGAGGTTGTAGATACGATCTGTAGAAATGTTAACAGAACCTTGTGTATTACTCTAAACATTTACAGGGTTTCCAAGTCGCAGCTGTTTGAAGTGCCTGCGTGTGTCCCTGTTACCCAAGATGTAAATTGAACTTTTAATGACCTAAATTGGACACGTATAAAACCTGTCACTACAGTATTTGAAAAAACCCAGATTTTCAAGGGTAGGCTTAAAACACTTGAAAATAAAAGGCTCTTTCTTTTTTTTTTTCATGTAAGTGAAGTATGGTTGTTTCTGCTCTCTGGGAATGAGTGACTTGCATTAGCAAGTACCAGGAACATTGTGGTAAGAGGAGAAATGCTCTGCCTGAGGGTGTCTTGGGACCATTAATTCTTTGGTGAGAGATGTGTAGTATTTTTGGCTTTATTTCTTTTCTAAACTGAGAAACAGTAACGTAGCAGAGAGACATCAAAAATAATTGATCAATCTTCATAAGCAGGTGTCAAAATTAATTGACAATACTATGGTAACCTTGCCTTTTCCCTCTAGGAGAACTACTGAGTAAGTAAACTGCTTTGCAAGTGTTGCTCTGCACTGCATGAAAGAAAGGTGGTTGGGGGGGAAATAGGCAAAGAGACTGTCTAGCACCATTTTGCCATTTTGTTTCTATTATTTACGAGTTTCGAATTTACTTTTGTTGTTGTGAAGCCTGGGGTAAATAATGTAAAAATGCAGATGTTGCTATTCTTATTGCAGTACATTCACAATTGTCAGTCAGTATTCAGAAAGGTTTAGGCCTCGTGTCTGCCTGTGGTAAATTATTTTATCTCTGTCCAGATTGGATATCTGAATGCAGCTCTGATTTCCTAACTTACTTTCATCTTTCTACTTTTTTTTTTACTTTACATCCCTTCACGTCTACTCTGAAATAATGCAAAACCTTTTTTTAACCAAAATAAAAAAGGGAAATTTAGTTATAAAAAGAGAGGGGAAAGGAATTTTGCCAGATAGAAAGATAGGAAAGCCAGTGGGTGAGCAGATTCTGTGTTTATAGTAGGGAGCTTCAAGCAGCACAGTTCCCAAGATATAAACTAAACTGCAAGCATTAAAGGATAGTGTACAGTTTTTTGGTTTTTTTTTGTATTTTTTTTTTTGCAAGGCTGATTTATTAAAGAAGTGGTGCTTTTAATGCTACATCTGCCATTCTTTCTTCCCCTCCTCTATGCCTTTGAATTTGTTGGCAAGTTGTACTTTTCATGGTGATATGAGTTTGGGAAGAAGGGAGAGGGAAGGGCTGCCTAAATCAGTTATGTTATGAGACTCCAGGGAATTCAGGGACACAAACATTATGAATGGCCCAACTGCAGTGAAAACTGCTGTCACAGCTTCTATGTAGTTAGATGTCAAAGTCAATAGTCTTGAGATGCAGCAGTGCAGGAAAACAGGTTTCATTAGTTTTGCTACTCACGTAATGATTTCTTAGAAGAAAAAAAAATTCGTCCAAGTTGGAGCAAAAAGTTTCCGTTTTTCCAAAAAGTGCTCTGCTTTGCACTGGTTTGTGGAAGAGCATTCAAGAAAAATTCCATGCGCAAAGTTATCTTCCTCTAAAGTTTTTGAGTGTCTGAATGACTAGAAATATATCTACTGCTGTAATATGCTGCCTTTGAAAAATTAGGTTGTGCCTTCAGAGGTTTATGGTTAGTTATTTGATAGCCATGAGTGTGATGTGTAATGAAGCAGACCAGAGCAGGTGAGCACCTTTGAGGACCTACACTTCAGTTAATCTGCTTTACTTAGTCCTAGATATGTAGTTGTTATGGAGAGAGTAAGAGCAAATGGATCTGTTTGATTGTTAAACCTTGCCTCACAACAATAAGATGTTCTTATTGTCCTTCTAAATTACCTCCTGCATGCTCTCCTTAATTTCTAGAGCTCCTATAAAAGATTCTGCATTCTACAAGGACAGAACAATTTCCAAGTACAAGTGCATTGACAACTGAAATGTTTGAAGGGTATCAAATTTTGTTATTCCAGGCAAGATCCTTATTTCTGTCTAAAACTCTGAATTCTGCTGTCTGCAGAATGACTCATGCAAGGAAAGTGTCCTTAAATTGCAGATTGTAAATGAATGATAATGTTGTGTAAGAGGAGATCTTAAGAAAAGAAGTTAGCTTTAGCTGCAGCCAGTTGAAGTTCAGAGTGCTGTGAAAGGGGGTGGCTTTATCCTTCACGCTTCTCTTTGATTACATGTTGCTGGTTCTTATGTAAGCATTAATATTCCTGCTGAGAGTTGAAAATTATCAACAGGAACAGATCTCCTCACCTCCCAGCCAGTTTTTTTAAGCTAGCTCAGTTTCCTCAAGTTACTTCACTTATATAAGGCTCCTGCTGATCCAAAGGAGTTGGCAGCATCAGCAGGTGTAGATAGGGGAAAAAAATTCTTACTTTTAGAATTGTTCTATTTTGTATTTTCCAGAACTTTAAACTAAACAGAACTAAAACAAAATCACCATTAAAGTGCAACTTGTGTTTCACAGGGTGAAATCCCTGAGTCATGCTATAAGTAGCAAAACTGTCTTTGTCATCGGTGTGGCCTGTATCTGATCCAAGAAATAATTACTCTTATTGACATCAGTGCAATTGAGTGTGAGACTTTACACCTGCAAATTGCCTTTTTAAAACTCAGCATGTGAATGGTAATAAAACTCTGGAAAAGCATTGTTGATTATGATTTTAGTCTTATCAAGTGGTCTTTATTTAAGTTATTTTAGTTTGGTGCTCTGAAAAACTATTTAATGTGATTTATTCACTGTGTACTAAATTTAAATACAATTATAGTTTATAAAGAAATTTTGAATTTATAAAGAATTTTTTTTTTTAAATCTTGTTTTGAATGTAGAAACATGAGCCATAAAATCAAGTTAAATGCCTCCTGAGCTAAGCAATCTGCACTGAAAAGTGCTTTTTGAAAGGAAAGCAGTCTTTTTGCAAACTTAAAATTTAATTTTATTGTGATGTATTTTTTTGACTGCTCAATACTTGCTACATGAAATCTTTTAGATTGGAAAAGACCCTTAACATCACGGAGTCCAGCCACTGTCCCAACACTACCAATTTCATCAGTAACCATTTTAGTGGTTTTTAAGGGTTTTATAGAGAAGACCAGAAATGAACTTTGTTTATTTATTACCTCTTGCCTTTTGCAGGCTGTATGGTAACTCTGAATTAATTCCTGTGTGAGTTGAGCACATGTCTGAAAACACTTCCCCTGACTCAAAGCCCCTTATAGACTTTCAAACTCCTTTCATTGGTTAGTTATCCTCACTGTGTTCTATAACCAGAAAAAGAAATGCAGGAATTGTGAATACACGGATCTAATCTCCCCTTTTTTTTTTTTTTTTTTGGTCTCATTTAGTTACCCTGTTTTCTCATGTTTTAAGTCAGGTCTTCATTGTAGAACCTTTCGTAGGAGAGGTCTGTTCCCTGTGCAGGTGGAGATATGGTCACCTTTCTCTCACTGAGAAAGTCCCTTGAGTTGTCTCAACATATAACAAACTTTTCCCTCCTTGGCTGCTCTCTTGGTTTACAGCCTCTCCTATTTTATCAGTGTTCTTGAGCTATGGGTGCCAGAACTAGATGCTTTTGGTAATGGTCCTGCTGGTGGAATGTAGATGTAGAGTAGCTTGTCCCCTGCTGCCTGGGGTCCTGCTGTGCAGCTGCAGCCCGTGCTTCTCAGCTTAGCACTCTGCTGGCGGGTCAGACCATGATTTTCTACCTCCAAATCCTCTTGGACCTGCTGCATCCTCAGTACTGAGGCCTTGCTTTTCTCAAACCAGTCTGTGAACTGAACACACCCTCCCCTGGTTCGAGTGACACGGAGTTGTGGGGCTACAAACATGTTTGGGTTTGGGATGGAGCTATGCCCTTTTAAAAACACTCCTCTTCCCCCAAAGCCATAGGTAATTAACTATTAATTATATCTACAGGTAATTAACCATTAATTATGGTGTTCCTTCCTCTGTGTAAATCTGCAACCATCCATAGGAGTGAAACCAAATGCAAGTTAGGCAAGGGCTGGTGGATTCTGCAGCCTGGTTTGTTTGCAGGGCTGGTGGATTCTGCAGCCTGGTTTGTTTGCAGGGCTGGTGGATTCTAAAGCCTGGTTTGTTTGCAGGCTAAGCAGTTTGTTATTTAGGCAAAGAAGTGTGGGAACAGATGGTTGATGACCCTGCCAGCCCTTAGACAGCATTGAAGGCTGGTTGCCATTGCTGTGGGTGGGTAAAAAGCTCAGTTATATCAATGCATGCTTAAGCCTGCCCATAAAGACTACATAAATAGCTGTCCAGGTTGGAGCATTTAATACTCTTAGTATGTTTTAAATTTAATTTGGCAAATAAATTTAGTCTCTCACTGTGTTTCTCTTAGCTCCTTTAATCAAGGGGAAGGCATGATGATCATGTTTTGGAAGGCGTTACCATAGTTCATGTCATCTTTTTAAAGTGAGTACAAGTAGTTTTTGAGAACTCAATCTATCACACTACGCTAGAAATTGATTTAATTGTATCAAAATGTAGGCAGTAAAGGTAGGAGGTAAATATGAGATATTACAGGAATACCCTTGGGATATTCCTACACATCCTAACATGCTGGTGAAAAAAAGACCTTATTTTGAAACATTACTGCGTAGACAACAAAAATGCATTGAAAACTCCTGCAGTGCTGAAGAATAATTATCTGTCAGTGTCTATGAGATTTGTTATTAGTTGTATAGTCTAAGCCTGGAAAACATGCTACAAAGCTCATGTAAGGAGAAATAAATGATGATGATGATACCTGAAAACATGAGCACTCCTGTGAATTGCAGCTGCTAACAGTAATAAAAGAAAACCAGTAAACTCTAAGCAAAGTAGAGGTTTTAATGTGAGGTGAGTGAGCAGTGGGAATTTTCCTACCATAGGTTTGTATGGTTTCCTACCATATGGTTTTATAAGTTGTCCTCTAAATCTTAAAAATCTAATGAGTGGACAAAGCATTGCATTGATTTCAGAGCTCTGTGAGGATCAAGACCTTACTGAGAAATGATGGAACTAAGCTCAACACAGTTTGTTACTTAGTGTTCATTCCCAAGGTGCAAGACCTGCATTTGACTTTTGATGTTTGCTCCAGAGAGAAAAACAGTTTTTCAGTTGTTTGGCAATCAATTTTTCAATTGTTCGGCAATCAATTTTTTTAGACCTCTAAAAAAATAATTTAGTCACCAGCTGTAGAATATTCCAGGGTAAAGGTCTTAAACTCTGTTAATGCAACAGCATTAAAAAAAAAAACTCCATGAGACAATCTCTTCCAAAATTTAAAGCTTATGTTACTCATCTCTAAAGAATGGATTATAGGATCTGTTTGAATCACTATTTTTATATTTCTTATCTAAGGATGAAAATGGTCTGCTACAATTTCTGATGGCAAAATATCTACTCTGTTCATGCTAGTGGTATTTAAAAACAAGCTAGCTGTAGAATATTTCCAAGTTTTAAGCAGCACATATCTGATAACCTTGAATTGAGCAGGGAGTTTTGAATCCAGGGTATTCTAGGATTACCTGGCAACAAAGCAAGTTCTGAATTACTTAAAGATTGGATGCAGACACATAAAATGATCACACTCAGTGTCTACATTTTCTTATGGATTTCTTCCATAATTTATGTGCTTCAGTGTTTCATCTGTAAAAAGGAAATAACACTTCCTGTAAGTTTAAAGACCTGAGGTGACCCATGAGGCACAGCTAATAAACTAGATAAAATTTTAGAGATCGCATTTGTTCCTAGAATGTGATAAATATTAGAGCATGAAGTACTGTTGTCCAAACTATGCTGTGTGTCTCAAACAGATGAGGAAAATCACTTCCTCATTAGGTCAGATAAAGCAAAACCTTGCAGTCTGTGTTATTGCAGAATAATATTCTTATGTTACAGACTCACTGGAAAAAATTGTACATTGGCTGTCACTGATAAGATGTGGTTTCAGAAGGAAGACCCCCAAAGACCTAACCATCAACCCTGGACTAAATATTACTAACAAAATATTGGGAAATGCTGCCGTACTTCATGGGTAATTTGAAGAGTTTCTGCTTTACTTGTAGGAATACAGTGTTCTATATCAGTCATTGCATTCCTATGCCAATGTCAAAGAATCACACAGTCCTAATTTGTAGTCTGATGGCATTGATGTTATTACAGAACTATGAATCTGAATTCAGTCTTTAAATGTAGATTTTTATTATAGACATGTACTTTTATGCATAGATTTTTGTTTGTTCCCGTGTATTTGAGTTTTCAGCCACTTCTTTGTCTTGAAGGTTGGTAACTTGCCTTCTGTGAAGAAATGGCTCACGTTGAGTATGTCATGTAACTACTGGGATCCAGGAGCTGGGACTGTAGAACAAACAGCAGTGTCACAAAAGGACCAGATTTTAGCTAATGTCTGTTACCAGTTGTGGGAGTATAATCTGAGCAGCAGTGATTTTGGTCAAGAGCCTAGGAGGAGAGCTGGGGTTAGTAATGTCTTTAAATATGCTGGTGAGCTTTGCAGAAACTTTGTTCAAGGTGTAAGCAGACCATGAAGCACTGTGGAACAAGAAGATAAATGGGCTTCATTCATTGCCACCCACAATCCTAGGACAAAGATAAATTAGTCAGGAAAGTATCTTTCTAATCATGCTGCAGTTTAAAGTACTTTCCTTCTTGTAATGGATAGAGGTGGCTAAAATATAGTGAGCTTAATTTTCTTGTTAATTAATCTCAGTTTTCAAAACTCAAGAAGATTTGGATACATTCTGGCTTCTATAAAGGACTATTTTGATAATTTCAGCTTTATTAGTAAAACTGAAGTGCTGATTAATCCAACTGATTAATTTGCACCCTTAATTTTTTTTTTAATCTATGGAGTTAGATTGTGTGTATAGGTATGTATTTCTCACAAGGAAAAACCAAAACACGCACAGCTCACAGTCATATTTGTGTGTGCAAGCCTGGTTGATGAAGATGCTTTGGAGGACTCTTGCTAGTCAAATATTGATGTGCTGCATTCAGAGTGTCCCAAAGCAGGCGTGGGGAGAGGGAAATGAGCTGTGAATATTTCATGGGAAACATCCCAGAGCTGCTGTAATGAAGCTGGGTGCATTTGTGCTTCTCTCATCATCAGCAGATCTGTTTTGTTTGTGTCACGAGTCTTCTCCAATAGGTAACTGAAACCAAAACGTTGGACAGGAGCTGGAAGGTAATCCTGAAAAATGAAAAATTTTTTTTTTACTGAAAACACAAATGACTGCTTTTGAAAACATACGCATTTGCATTTGTGTGCACAGCTGTACTATCGTATTAAGACAATTTTGTTAGAAAATATTTTTGCAGATGTCTTCTAAACCCTAATGCTGATATAAGTATTAAAATTAGAATGTGTGTCTTTAAAATCCACACCCTGTTTCCCCTCACAACCTCGGTTTTAGTACTGTAGCACTTTGGAGGAGCAAGCATCTATTTTAAACTAAAAATGGCACAATTCTTCTAGAGTTTTTAACTTCTAAAGTGCTTGTACTGTTTTAGCTGTCACAGGGCTAAAACCCCCAATCTGTATTCAAGGAAGGACTTACGTCCTCCTATCTGTATCATATTCTACCTGGATATCTTGTTTAAGCTCTGGGTAGCTGCTTATCATGATGGCCTTGGGAAAGACACTTATTTTTTGAGCTGTTTTACATGTAGGAAAACATAAAGTTGTGTGCTTGTCTAAGGTAAAATAACAAATAAGTGGCTGAATTCAAATGGAAGCTTGTGAATAAATAAAATTTTCTGTAAGTCTATCAGTCCTCATTTTGGGAAGAGAGAACGGTCTTCAGTTTGTATGAGTTTTTTTTTTTCCTGCAAATGTATAATATAGTTTGAAGTTCTTTTTCTCAGAGACTTCTACTGTGTAGTATAATTGGATACAAGAGAGAATATGAAGTTTATTATTCATATATATAATTATAATATATATATTATTCATAACCGAGGAGTTTTGTGATGGTTTTTTCCACTGACTGTTTCAAACCCGTACTCTATGTCATTCAGTAAGTATATAGGGGAGCCTCTGTTAATGCAGGTATAAATGCCAATATAGGTTAGAGGTTGATGGATACTTAGAGAATTGATCTTAAAAAGGTGGACCCAGGACATGAAAGATGGAATGAGTTTGTAGCTGATCTCTGGTGGAGACATGGAACAAGCAAGCCACAGCTTAATATATTAACTTTACGAAAGGTGTTCATAAACAGCAATGTTGCCAGATAATTTTATTTTCAATTTTGTATACATCCTTGAAGTGTACTTACTGTTTTGGGCTTTTTAGGCATTTGGAAATCTGTTCTCTAACACAGAACTCTGAAGTGACAGACTGTATGCAGGATATTTCTTTAAAGTTAGATTTGGGTTTTCCAATTTAGATTGGCTGCATTTCTAAGTAGCAATTGGACTGAAAAGCAGAGCCAGTGCATGTTAGCTTCTCTTAGCATGATGAAAGCTTGCAGTGCTACACTGAAATGGAATTTGAGAACATCTTCCTCTGAATTTTTCCTTTGAGTTGCTGTGAGAGTTTTGAGATCATGCTCAAGAAAGATCTTAAAAAGTCCTACCTGTTATTAATAAACCCCCCTGTGACCGATCAGTTCTTTTTCACACATCACCTGTAGCTCTTCAGTCAGTATTTTTAAATCATCCTGATAAGTGTGTCCTTTTATTTCCATCTGCTAATGAAAACCAAAGCAGATGAAGAACACTCCTAATCTTAGTCCTCATTATAAATACAGCAGTTGAGCTTTAGTCTGGTTTTCTGATGATCCAGGAGAGCACTGTGCAACATGTGATATTCTAGTTTATATTGTAACTTCACAATCTACAACTTTCCTTAATGTCCTTATGTAATTTACTGAGTGTGGATAAAAATTATTGTGCTTCAAAGCTGGCAGAATGACTAAAATAAATATGCAAATTTTGGTGAATATGAGCGTAGTCACACATGATCTTTAGTGGAAGAAATATTCTTTTTTGTTCTCATAATTATGCCATTGTAAGCCTAGACTTCAGTGTATTGTATCTCTTATTCTGGGGCTACTTGAAAAATAAAACTACATTGTTTGATGAAGAAAATTTTCAGGTATCCTCTGTTTAGAAATCTACAGTTTTTTAAGTAGCACCAACCTTTGGGGCTTTCATCTCTATTAAGACCTTTTTTCCTTTTTTGTTCGTTTTTAACAGACCAGAATTACTGAGGAGGCTGGCTGAGTTGATGTCACACTGTAAGATAGGATATTATGCAAACACAGGAAGTATGTGTATGTTGGTCATGTAGTTTAAATGATAGGTTGCCTTTATTTTGTGTGTTCCTGCTTTTAAGAATTACTTTGATCACTCTTTTACAATTCTCTGTTTTTTGCACGTTACATTCTTCTTGGTAGGATGTACTTGCTTTATGGTTAAGGTTCATCTAGTCTGAGAGATCATGTCATTGTTTCCACAGGAAAGTGGAAAATGCTGTGAAAAATCAGTATGGAAATGCCTGGGAGCCTGCAAACCATGGCTCTGAAGGGAATTACGACCTGAGATTTAGCAGGTTTGCGTGTGGGGCTGATGCAGTGCAGGAAAAGTTGCATTTACTGGTCAACACACAGAGGCATGAGATGGTTCTTTTTGTGCGCGTGCTCAACAGCATAAGATGGTGATATAGCTCAGGGCATCTCTGTACTTGATTTCAGTGGTAACTTGGGTTACAGGCTGCATAAATCTGTCCTGCTGCTTGCAATGGACCTTAAAGATCGTCTTGTTCCAACCCCCTTGCCATGGGCAGAGATACCTCCCACTAGACCAGGTTACTCAGAGCTCCATCCAGCCTGGTCTTTAACACAGGGATCCCGGGGAGTCCACTTCTCTTGGCAACAATTGTCTGTACTTAAGAGTATCAGAAGGATTTTTGTTTTCCCTAATGTTGAATTATACTTAGTCTCAATTTTCCTGTGTATTTCTTCAGGATTTTGTGTGCATATGTGATTTTTGACTCTTAAATTATTAACTTGAGCAGCAGAGAGAGAATGGCAAAGCTGTGTGTATGTGCATGATGTCTGCAGATCAGAAATACTGTGTATTTGCTCATCAAATTAATCGTGTTGAGGTTTTGGGAGGGGAAAATAGACTTGTTCAGAAAGTAATTTTCAGGAGCTGTGTGGATAATGAGCTTGGTTTAGAGGTTCCACGTACTTGCTAAAGTATTTGCTTGAGGCAGGATTTGAAAGAAACACTCTCTAAGGAGGTCACCCTATGCAAAGTAAGGAGTGTTGTGGAAATAGGTGAAATTTGAGGATGTCCACAACATAGGATTTGGGGCTTGTAATTGCTTCAAAACTCTTGGTTTTGTAGAGATGTTAACTTTTGTGAAGGCATACACCAGCACAGACTTAGCAGTAGCTGTAGGATAAAAAATTAATGTAATTATTTTATTCATTCCTTGATTATTAATAAGAGAGTTAATAATATATAAAGAACTAAAATTATATTAAATTTATGCTTTCTCCATTAAATTAATATTTATGGTATAAGAAGGAATAATGAGGCTGTTCATAATTTTGCACTTGAAAGTAGAGTGCGAGTCTGACTTTCAGTTGCCATAATCTTAAATTGTTGTATTTAATCTGTTTAGGATTTGTTCTTTAATATGAAGGTAAACTTCAGGAAGCTCATAGAATGAAATGGATAATCAGACTCTTAAAAATCACATGTATAAGACAAAAGTGTGTCCCTCATCTATAGGTGGTGCAATTGTTGCTATCCTGCAGATTTTTTAATATATAATGTGTGTGGGTGTACATATATATTGCCTTATGTTTTAGAATACAGAGTTATTTTGCCTATTGTGTTTGATTTAATTTTCCTTTAAAATTACAGCAAACTAGATTAAAAAAAAAATTCCCCGTGAAAGAATGTCAGGATACCAGGGAAGAATGACATTGATAATCAGTGTTTGTGATACTTTGTGCCATATGCTTTTGGAGTTTGGATGGCTGGTACAATCAATCCTTTTAGAAAGGTTTTTAAATTATATAAATAAGTTGATGAAATAATCTCTTCACCTAATGAACTGTTGGGGACAGTATTTTATGTCCTGGTACTTTTAGAATCAAGCTGTTAAGGTGCTGTCTCATGCTAAGAATGTCTTTATATTACAAACAGTTCTCCTCTGAATGAATTTAATTATGTAAGTATGGCACTCAGTAATTATTTTCCCTTCTATCTGCTTTTAGTTAGGGTTATGGTTTCAAATATTTTACTTGAGTTATAGATGTCCAAGGGAATGTTCTCCTTAAACATGTTTTATCCATGTGAAGAAAGCGAAATGCTAGCTTTTTTCCAAGTAGAATTCCCTATACTCTCCTAAAATATTTTTAGCATATCCTTGTCGTAGGATTCTTGAGAAAAATAGGAAAAGATGCTCTTATGAAATCTCTGGGAGCCTTACTGCCTTCCGATGCAGAAGAGAAATCAGAATCTTTCTGTGCAATGGGCACTTTAAAAGCAAAACAATAACTGGGCTACAGTGTGTGACTATTATTTTGGAGTAGTTGGATTTTGAATTTATGTTAAAGAGCACAGAGAAAAATGTTCAGGATGAATTTTTTTGGTGTAGAGTTATATGCTGAGAGGTAGGAGGAAAAATTGAGTAAGTGTGGGGGTGTTTTTGTATAACTAGTAAAAATCTGGGTGTTTCATTCTGTAGCTATTTAAGCCTGTTTCTGTTGCTTCATTGAACTAATGCAGTATCTTAATAATTCGCTTTCTGTTTTCAATAAAAACCCCAGTGTCTGCATTCTCAGTAGTGGTGTATTTGTCAAGAATGTCTGAAGTTATTGGTGTCATGGGAGATACTTATTTCTCAACTAATATTTTCTGTTCTTGGTACTAGACATACTTGATGTTGTAGGAATAGAGTGACAGTCTTTTGTAAATGTTCAAAAATGTTATCAAAGTACATTTTTTTTAAAATTTAGGACCATGTCTGAAGCAGACTTTTATTGCTTGTGTTGTGTGGAATGAATTTGCAGGATTGTATGAGTAGAAAGGCCTTTTGTATTTGGTAATTTGGCAAAGGCATCTGACCAACAAGTATCAGCAGTTAAAGCATGAAATCAGGAAGCTTTTAATTATAAGTAAAGGGGCATTTCTGATTGGAATGTGTGGTCACTGAACATCTTCCAAGGATTTCAAGTTTGTCTGTGTTGTGGTGAAAAACAGCAGCAATGACAAATCAAACAAAACCCGAACAGGTAAAAAAGTGATGTTTATGAAGACCAATAAATTTGTTCAGCATTCCCTTTCATAAATAAATTCTGCTGTCTGTGTTGTGGAACTGCCATCTTTGGTAGAAGGAGCCACCCAAGGCTTCTCATTGTGTTTGGAAGAACTCCAAAGGAGGAGGGGTTGCTCTGTCCAGTTCAAAGGCTGAGGGAAGGTCTTTGCAGGAGCCCTGTGACTCTGCACCAGCCAGCCTTTCAGAGTGATGGACTATCCCCATCTGTGCCTCAGAAGAAGCTGTAGTTTATTTTGTCCTGGACCAAAAGCCTCAGGCAGGGTTTTCATGTGCTGGTTGTGTTTTGTTCCCATACACAACTCTGTTGTTCTTTAAGCACTGCACAGACCAAGTTGCAATGGCTAACACTCACTTTTGAGTCTGCATTAAACTCTGTTGTAAAATAATGATCATCAAATTGATTCTTTTTTGAAAGCTTTAGCATGAGTATTTAGTGATTGTCCCTATTTAAAAGCTGTCCTGTGATAGGGAGTTTGAGAATTTAATTTCTCTGAAAAATGCTCCAGAGGTTTTCTTACTGCCTTTACAATAAATTATGTGCTCTCTTTTCCTATATCGTTTTACTGCTCTATAAATCAGCAGAGAGGTTATGAATTTGTTTCATACTGCTGTGTTGCACATTTGTTGATGAAACAGCTTATTAGATCATAAATAGATGTAATTGCATAATCTGATGGGAGAGGGGAGGTGGATTGAAGAAGGGGAGGAAACATAAATAGCACTAGAAATTAACAGATAGGAGAAGACAAAGTTTTGTTACTAAGCTATAAAAGCAATTGAGTGCTTATGGAATGCAGAACCAAATAATTATTTTGTTTTCATTTTAACCTAAATAATAATTATAAATGACAATTTATATATCAGGAAAAAAAAAATGTATAAATGACAGGGGACTTCGTAGCACCCTTCATAGCATAGCTAAAACTTTATTGATCTTTAAGGTTCATTTTCTGTCTCAACTACTGCAGTTTTGTGTTTTGAGCTGTGTCCTCCCCAGTGTTTGTATGTGCAGAAATAAAATGCTTTTCTTTGTTTATGATTTAGATTTCTATAAATCACTTGTGAATCTCATATAAGGACTCCTGCTCACCTCAGCTTTCTCCTAAATGGGAGGAAAAGAAACTGTGCAGTCACACTTGAGCTCTATTTGGATTTCAGTTTCTCACAGTTTAGGAGACTGACAATTTATTAGACTGACTAATAATCTTTAGATTATTTCTAGCCTCTAATCCTGCAGCTATGAGCTGAGTGTGTGTTCCTGTATTTTTTTTCTTAAATGAATGGAATTCTGTGATGGTGGAATCTGCTCACCCTGGATATGAGTTTGCAGGTGTGAATCCCCACATTACTGATGATGGTCTTTCACCACCAGTGCACAGTTATTTGAGCAAAATGATATATTTAATTAATGGCTGAACTGTTATTAGTAAGCTTAACATAAAATTAATTACTTAAATTATTAATATGAAAAATAAGTAGGATTTGTAAAATATGTTTCTAACTTATAATGCTCCAGCTATCGTCAAAGTTCTGGTAATTTCATTTTAATATTTTTTATCTTCCCTAGATGAACACTGCAGTTGTCTGAAACTGCTTAAACATTACAACCTTGAACAATGAGGTAAAGAGGTCTAGGTATTTTGGTGGAGTGAGCAGAGAGTTCTAATTAACAAAAAAAAAAAAGGAAATTACCAATACTGAGGGTCAACATTAAATACTAGAGCTGTGAAATTTGAATGAACATAAATGTTTTAAGTTTAGAGTATTATTTCTATTATGGTTCAGCCTTCCTAGGGCTGTATTTGGCCTTGCATTAGAAATTGCAAATAGCAATTATTGTTGCATTTCTTGTTAGATAAATGAAAATTGTCACCCCTGGTCTGTTAGTTTATAGTTGTCATTTCTAGAGTATTGTAATTTCCTGTTATCTAAATGTGAATTTTTTAAAATTGATATGAGCTTTTGCCTCAGCTTCTGAATTTTTTAGTTTAATGTGAAACTTCCTGATGATATTCCTGAGGTATTGTAATTTTTTTTCTATGTCTTTTTTCTTTTTCTTTTCCTTTTCAAGTGCTTTGATTATTTTCTAAGGACTTGACTGCCTCCTCAACATTCTGGCAAATTGGGATTAATTAAGAAGGCAGGCAAGTTGGGATTAATTAAAAAGGCATGCTTATAAAGCAGCAGGGATTTGTATGAGTTAAAGGTGAAGTCTTGCATATAAAAGCAGAATTTTTCTGAACCAGATAGGCCTGTGTATACATGTAGGTGTACGTATCTACTTTTCTATCTATGTATATAAAAAAAAAAAATCTTGAAAATGGAATTATCCAGAGTCTGCATGAAATTAGAGACTCCATACTGGTGGTTCTTTGACTTGAAACAGCTACAGGATTACTGCAAACCTTCCCTTATGTGGGGCTAGTGCCTCTAATCACTGTGCAGCTGAATGACAGTGGGAATGAGGAGGAGGAAGAGTTTCATCTTCTCCTTATGGGCTCATATTTTAATATAAAATCACTGCCAGAGCATTCCTGTGAGCTGTGCTTCCAGATTGCCTATCAGGATCTCTAAGGAGTTAGCTAGGTAGATTGATATGTCTGCGGAGACCTGACATCCAGCTTCATCCAAGCAATTGCAGCCTTTTATGGATGCCTGGAAGTGAGGCTGCTGAGGAGTTCACAGGCTGCAATGTGGAAAAAAATTCAGGTTCATGTGAAGAATAGCTACCTCAGGACTGGACAGCAAAACTGAGCATTTTGATTTGCAATTTAGGCTTGATTACTGCTTTTACCCTGCTTCAGTCTACAAGTTACCATCATCTTCATTTCCCTCTGGATTTTTGTCTGATGTTACCAGACAGGGATTGAAATTGCTGGCTGGTGACGTCTCTGCAGAGGGTTCATCTCTTTCCTATTTTTCCCTTTTCTGTTACCCAACACTTGAAGGATTACTACCCTAGTCCATGTATGCTATATGAGAGGCAAAGGCATCAGTTGTTGGTCTAAGAACTGTGTACAATGCTAAGAACATTGTGTAATGCTTCCATTTTTTAAATTATCATGTTCAAAGAAATTCTTGGCTCCCTGTATGTGGCAAACATATGGTTCCCCATCATTATAGTCGTGGACATTTTTGTATGGGGGGATATTTTATGTTTGAAAAAGAATAAATAAAGGACAAAACACGAGCACAAACCCCTCCAATCATCTCTGGCAGAACACTTTGAAACTTCAGGAAGTATCTCTTAGAAGCATGCCTTTGTACACATGATTTAAAGAATATTTATTAAAGTCTTTATGCCATACTCCCAACTCTGTGGAGAGAAATGGCAGTATTATGTAATGAAAAATGCTATAAATGCATTCAAGCTTCTTGACTCTCGTGTTTGGGTGTTGAAATGGGCTGCCCAGGGAAGTGCTGGAGTCATGTCCCTGGGGGTGTGTGAGGGTGTGGCCCTCAGTGCCCTGGTCCAGTTGACACCGTGGTGTTTGTCACAGGTTGGACTTGATGATCTCAGAGATGTTTTCCAGCCTCATTGATACTATGATTCTGTGATTTCTGGCAGCCTGAATTTAGACTGTCACTCTGAATTTGTTCGTGCAGTCTCCTTTTCACATTTTTGTGTGCACGGCCGCTTAGCCAGAAGAGCTGCTTTCTCCCCATTTGCTTTTCTTTTTGTCCTCTTTTTATGTACAGAGTAATATTTTTACCTCAGATTTCATTATGCTAGGATAAGCAAATGTCTTCTTACTGGGCTCTTATTTCTCCTAGTCATTCAAATAGCATTCTCTGTTCTGGTTTAATCTTTCCTCTTCTGTTTGCTGAATATGACTTTGCCTGGCTCCTGTGCTGTGATACTGTTTCTGCCTGCTCGCTTCTGGAAATCCCACATCTGGATCACTGCCTGATCTCTGGAAATCCCAAACTGTAGGATCATTTTTCTTTTTCTGGAAGTGTTCCATTGGCGGCATAGTCATTCTGTTGCTGTTTTAATTACCTCCCTTCTCCAATAGACTAGTTAAAATTATTGCCCTCACTTCTAAGTATATGACTTTTCAGACTAAATTACTGAATTTGCTCTGTTCTTAGTGCAGCATTGCCATCACCTAGTTTTCTGCATAGGCTATACTAATCTCCAATAATATTAACAGTTTCATGCCATCAATGAATTACACTAGCACATTTGTGCCATCCTTGTTAGGTGTATTTTTAAGGTCAGTTTTTGACTGCCTTCATTATCGAGTTTTACTTCCCATATAGGGTTAAATTTTTTTCTTATGCAGAAATGTTGGTCCCATTTCTATCCAGCTTGGTACTTCCATTATGGTTCTCATATTAACTTGGTTTCCAACTTTAATTGCACTGCTTATTATCGAGCCCTCTTATGGTAATTTTCTTTATAGTTGCTTTATCAAAGATAGTGTGATATTAATAAATTTATGATGCATTTTATTCTTCTTTCCCCTCACATCCATATTTTTAGATTAAACTATGAATATAGAATAATGAAAAGCTAGACTAATAGGTTCTATTAATTCTCTCCTTTTTTGCATTAAATTTAGGTACAATATTTGCTAGAATGTGACAAATGTTATAATTTAATAGATATAATAAAGTGCCTGCTGCTTAACTTGTAAGTTAATGTATTGGTTCTTTTGTTTCCTAGGGCTCTTGTGTAGAGATTCTTGTCTCTGTTCTGGTAGGACAATAAGTTCTTTGAATTTTTTTACTACTAAAAATGTGATATTATCCAACTCAAGACACTTTGTTCTATGAGCTGTCTTGCTTTTGCAAGGTAATCCTTTCCATCATCATCTTGAGTCAAAATCACTGAACATTTTCTTTACTTTGTGCTATCTGCTATTTCTGTTGCCTCACACTTTCTGATGGTTTTGCCATTTGCTTGTCAAGTTTGTAGCCATATAAATATGTACTCATACAAGCACATGATCTGAAAAATTTCCTTAGCTGAGAACACTATTTTTTTAAAAAAAATTGAACTGGAACTTGTTGCTCTAGTGCAATTAATGTTATATGTTACAGCTCAGATGTTTTGGTTTTATAGTTGATTGCCTTGTCATGTATACATTTCTTACAAAGCCAAAGTGGAATTACAATAGGAGGTAATGCTGACCAACTTACAGATTATATTCACATTAACTCAGTTTGTTTTATAAGATGTAATTAGATATTAAGTAATTTAAGACTTGTCTAGAATTCTTGGTCATTTTAACCTCACTTGTAGGTTGGGCAGTATTTTAAGTCTGACTTGAATTTCCACCTCAAAGTAACTTTCATGCTTTAAGGTAGGTAGCAGAAGATTCATCCCCATTTCTTGATAAATTTCTACTATGTAGAAAATAAGCTTAATTCTGCTGAATGCTATTAGAATGCACATGTACCATATTCTCTATTTACCTTCTCTCAATCATCTTAATTATTAATTGCATAAATGAAAGTATGAAATTCTTCAGTTTATGTGAATACTGACTGTCACTCAGAGCACTTTCTAACTGGCAATAATAATGAAATAATACCTACTTCTAGCAAGTTTACAGTCCCATGGCATGCATTCTACAAAGTAGTTTGTAAAGATGAATCATTTCTCTGCTTGTCTAGTTATTAAAGATAACAATTTAATCAGTGACTGATCTCCATCTCAAATTATATCTGGAGTGATAATGAGTATGTACAGCTGCTTTGACTTTTCTATTATGTCCATATGGATATTCAAATTGATACCAGTACATAATGCATGTATAGAATAGTTTTCCATCCTCTCTGTTCTCTTTTCCCTGCAGTAGAGAAGTAGTCACTGATGAAGAATTTAAATGGAAATATCTAAGACTTTAGGATCATACATTCTGGCTGAAGATGTGCTAATTAGTTACTCTTGGTACTCAGAGTAATTATTCAATTTGCCCAGTATGAAAAGCTTTGGTGCTTTTCTATTATCCAGTAATGGTCTTATTGTTAAATACTTAACAGACTTGGTACATCTGATTTAGCAACTCTGGTTGGTATAGTGTCAAAATAAGTGTTTTTCCTGTAATTATATGGTAGAGGAAAGATTTATAATGAATTAGAGGACTTTCAGCAAATCCCTCCCTTAAACACCAGTAGTGTTAATACAGAAGGTATTAAATCCAACACCTTACAGGTACCTGATTTTCAGGAACATCCCTCTCTTGAAAATATATGAGTGAAACAAAAATAAACTTGCATAATCCTTCCATACCCCAGGCTTTTTGTATGATAAATTAAAAGGTTTTTCAAGAGAGGTTCTTCTGTGTTTACTCACAAGTAATTAAAAAAACCAAACAAACCAATATGCTCTGTAATCCAAAGAAAATGGAAGTTTTAAAGTCACTGCACAGCTGAAATACAATCTTATCACTTCTTTTGTGTTTTTCTGTTGGTTTCAATCTTTATTTATAGTCAAAAGCAAAGAGATTCAGCATTACTGCAGAAGGAACCCTTCATCCACACTTGTAAGGAGAAAATAAATCAGCTTTGGAGAGTTTTTAGGATTTGATGTTGATGTATTTTGCATGCTTATTATCTGTGATGTTAAAATTAGTGGGTTAGTAGTATTTTGTGGCTATTTTGTTTTTGTTCTTGTGAGACTAAGTTGTGTGTCACTTAGAGCTGTGCATAGCAGGCAGCATTCTGGATGATGATGATGACTCGTGTGTTTGGTTCAGCAGCAGTGTCACTATGAGTCCTAAGATGTCTGTCATTCTGATAGCTTTATCTCATTTTGAAAGGGAAACCCCCAAATAATACAGAGCAGACTAGGGTATTGTCTATTTATATTGCTTGTCTCCTTGTGAAAGTAGACTATTTCTGCTGGGTGCTTGAGCCAGGGAAGAGCTGTTCCTGATCAGTGTGAACATAAGTACAGCAGCTGGACATCCAATGGGAGCTTAAAATTTTGAGCCTTGACAACTTTTTGAATAGAGCCTAATCTGAAAACAGATGGATTAATTCTCATCAAATCTCTAGATAATGTATCTCTCCATGATCAATTTATTGAAATATTAGCAGGAATGTTCATCTTTTTCCTGAGATGAGAGGGCTGGGCTGACTGTATCACACTGCTTTAATTAAGCAGAGTGATTTCCCTTTCTGGATCCTTTTGGGGCCCATTTGTCTGATTATGTAATTTTTGTTTGTTTATTTGTTTTGCTTGCAGCATACTTCCCATGCAGAATTCCCTGTTGGAAGTACCAGTGTTGTGTAGAGAATGCACAGTATCGTGGTTAAACTTGGCCATGTTAGCTTGGGATCAGAATCACCTGCAAGGCTTTGCAGCCTGTAAGGGATCTGTGACATAATCTGCTTGTCACTGCCCCAAACAAGCAATACTTGAAGATTTCTGTAACCTCATTATATAGTTGAGTTCATTTTAGAATTATTTTAGTCTTTAGCATTTTTTAGGAAGGCTTTGGTATTGGAATGGGAAAAGCAAATGCAGACATATGGTCGTGTGAGTCAATAGGTGACTAGATGCTGTATTTGGCACCTCTTTCCATGTTGATTCCTGCCGATCTTGGAGATGGGAACTTGTTGGCCTTTGTGCAACAGTGTTGCAACTGGGACTTTCAGTGTTGACCTAAATTAGAGCATTCATCTTGTAATAAGATAGACATTTTATTTAAACTTTGGTGTTGCTCTTTGAAAAGAAGTCCTTCAGGGTATTGATTTTGTTTTTATTTTTGGGCTTTTTTGTTGTTTTTGTTTTGATGTTTTTGTTTGGTTTTTTTTGTTTTGTTTTTCTGCCTTCACTGTTGAGTGGTTTACTTGAATGTTTTTCCTCTCTTGACTTTGGTGGTACTGGTCTTTCTTAACTTGGGACTCTTAACTACTGTAACTGCTCCTCCAGTTTCTAGTTGATCTATTTTCCTTACTAAGGAGTAGAAAAACCTTTGAAACAACTACTCTTTATCTTTTTTAGCTGTCATTCTCAGATTGATTGCTTGTCTGCAAGCTGTCTCTTGCTGCTGGTTTTAAAATACATTCTTCTAACTCAGCCTGTTTTATTTCTTTAAATCTTGTTCATTCACCTCCTGAGATGATCAAACATTTTTAAAAGGCTCTGTGACCCTAAATGGCCAACAATTCACTAGGGTATTTAGCATTTCTTGCAACTCTCGTAGATGTCATTAAGATGGAGTCTTAGTATACTGTTTTCCCTGTAAATTAATCCAACTCTTGCACATTTAAGGCTAAAAAATGATTTTTTAAAATTGTCATATGGATACAAAGTTCAAGAGGCAAAAATCTGCATATAGACATAGGAAAAACTAGTAATTTAGATATTCTTTGTAAAAAAAGCCTTCAAGAGGAATCCTTTGTGGTGAATGCTGAGGAGATGGCTCCCTGATGAGTGATTACCATACCTCACTGACTGACTCAATTCATGTATAAGTTTTATTTTAAAATCAATGAGTGGAATACAACTCTATTCAACCTTATTCATAAGAGACATGGCTGTGCCTTCTGGTCTGGTCCATCACCAGGGACTGCTTAAAACTGTTAAATTCTTTTTATGCAGACACTTGGGCAAGGTTACCTTAGACCTAGCAATATGTAGCCATCCTATTTTCTGACAGAATAGCAGGTGGCTACTTAGAGCTTCCATATGACTTATTCATATGTGCCAGTATTTGCTTGTGTCAAGACATTAGAGAGACATCTTTCCTGTGTTGAAGCAGGTGGATGTCACTGACCTCATTTGGGATATTGGCTTATCTAGTGTATGCAGCAAATGTATCAATCTTTTATGCAGTGTGATGCTGAGGAGATCCAGAAACAGATGAGGAGCACAGATCTGAATGGCTGTGCAAAATACAGAAAAAAAAAAAAGGAAAAATACAGTAAAGTTCTAATCTATGAAAATTAATTGGAAAGCTTACCAAAGGCATGTTTCCTTCGTTCCCTCCCCTGGCATATATTGTCTGCTTGGTAGCTTAAGTTCACTTCTGGAGATTGATGTTTTCTCCCTTAAACATTTTTATTTGCAATTTAGCTACCCACTTAAGGGACAAGTCATTCAGCCTAATTTTCTCCAGTTTCCCCAGTTGTTACCTAAAGGATCCTTCTTCACTCTCCTGGCATGTGCAAAGTTAGTTTTGTGTTTACACCACTTTTCTCTAATGAGTGGTAAAAACACTAATGAGAAGAATGTGTGGAACTACAAAAGTGCTGAAAGCCTTCCAACAGGTTTCTGAAGCTGGGCTTTGCCCGGTCTTGCCTGTAATACCCAGTCCTGTATCCCTGTTATGTACAACAGGCAACTCTAGCCCATTTACACCAAAGCAACTTAGACGAGGACTCTGTCCAGTTTTATGCTTAGTAAAATTTTTAGATCCCTTCAAGTTTTTGTGATAGTACAAGCTATGTATTGAAATTCAAGAAATATGAGTAAATATTTCCTTAAAGCTCACTTATCAGCTGAAAGCTTTTTAAAGCAGCCCTGTCAGTTTAAATTCCCTAAAAGTATCATATGTAAAATTATATACACGTGCTCTATAATCCTATCTTTAGTAAATGGATTTGCAGCCTAAGAACTTCTATGAATTGGAACACTCAGATCCTTCAGCTTATTCAAGAAAAAAGCATTTTAAAATGTAAAGGGATTAAAAAATTGTATTCCTAGTGATTTTGTAAGCAAAGATTTAGCTTATTTTCTAACTAAATGCAAAAGCTGACATTAGGCTGGCGGTTCCCAGTCTCAGGCTGAAGAGGCCATCTCAGTCTTGTATATTCAGATAACTTCTAGAGTTGGTGTTTAAATAAAGTTATTTTATTAAGATAGATATTTGAGGGTGGGAAAGTGAGACAAAAATCACCCTGAGCTAGAGTGTCTCTGTTGGTTAGGAGATGGATCTTGGTGATTGTCACTCCAGATTGACTCCAAGCTGCCCAGATTGATGAGTGCTGGTTGATGGGAGGGTGCAGCCCCTGCTGTTCTGGCCACTTAGAGCTGGCCAGGTCAGTGTGTTCACATTGCAGCTCGTGCCTGGCTCCCATTTTGGACAGAAAACTCAAGGGAAAAGGGGCTTTGCTTCATTTTTTGTTAGCTGGGAGGTAGAGATGGTGCAAAATAACCTCTGTACAAGATTGGGCCTTGTTCTGCCTCTGTGGCTGTTGGTGTTTCATACAGCCTGTTCTGTATCTGGCACCTATTTTGGGAAGGAATACATATATAAGTATATATACATATACAAGTATAAATGCAGGTGTGGATTTTATGAACAGCTGACAAAAATGAGTCGATTCACAGATCAAAGGAAAACGAGCATATAGTTTATGTATTTCATTTATTTATGTATTGTTTTTTATTTCTGTATGTATGTTTACGTATTTTATTTGGCTTAATTATAAATCATCACTGAAACTAAGGTACCACATGTTTTGATGAACATGTTTTTCCCTTTCAATTCTTCCCCTAAATGATTTATCAAAATAGCTATGTTTATAAATTCTAAATCTTAAACCTTTTTCTCTTAAAGCAGTGACTGAAGCTTCCTAATTGTCTAAATTGAGATGGTGTAAAATATGTAATTCTCTTCTCTTTGGAGTTTCTGTAATTTTTTTTTAATTTTGAGAGCATACATCCATAGATGTGTTTTAGTTTCTTTTTTTTCAATTTTAGATAAAAGCTTATTTTGGGTATGATTCAACAAGCCCTTTGACTCTTTTTAGGCTGATGATAACCCTCAGCTTCCTAAGTGAAAAGCAATCCCTGCCAGAATTACTTTGAATTTTGCTTTAACTGTACTAGGTTCCAGATTAATCACCTACTAAGAGTCCTGGGCAAAATGCTGTCCTCAGAGAGCTGAGGTCAGGACTGGTTGAAGTTCAGATTAGTGATTTAAGAGCACCTTCTGGTGACTAATCAAAGGCCAAAAAAAAGTTTGTTTTGACTGTGAGTGAGGTGAATGTTTAGAGATGTACCTAGAAGTATGTCCTGAAAACAGCTTTGATCCATTTTACAGCTGAATATATCAGAATATTAGCCTTTCTGCTCTTGATGCTTACTCCCCTCCTCCCTCAGCTCTTAATCTCTTTTTAAGCATTGCTGAACAGATGCTTATGCAGGATAAGATCTAACAAAAGAGTAGCAAAAACCAGAAACTCTTTTAGAAACTGAGGTTCAGCTGTGGTCTTAGGTAATGCAGATTTTTCCTGAAACAGGGAATGTTCTTTTGTCCCTAATGTCACTTGCTCTTTTTTTGATCTCTACCATCTTTGATTCTGGCAAGACCTTGGTGTAGAAATAGTCACGTGTTGAAACAAGACTATTTATTTATTGCAACAGTGTTGAAAGGCTTTAAGGTCAATGGAAAGTTAAAGGAAATTTGATTCATTTTCTGTGACTTATTGCTGGTATTAAGCTGTTCATGTTGCAGGAATTTATCTTTGAAAACATTTTCTTTACAAGAGAAATTATGTTTGCGTCATAAGCATAGAATCAGTTTTGATCATCTGACATTGATATGATGGAAATTTTAGAGCCATACATTACCTGAGACCGTAGCACAAATGCCAGATTCTAGCTGACAAATCGAGACCTGAATAAAAGTAGTATTAAGACCTCTGTTATTGTGAGAAGTTTCTTTTGATCTGGATTCTAAACGAGTTCTGAAATTCTTGATAACTGCTTTCAGACTGTGTCAATAACAGAGTCTTTCAAGGAATATTTGATGAGTTTTCTCCAATAAGTATTAAGAATTTATTGCAGTTTGTGTGGTTTTCTAGGATTTAGAAGGAAAATTGGTCTTTGTTAGTTTTCATATCTACTCACTTATTTTTACCTGTAGTAAAACTTTCTGAAAAGCAAAACCAAGCATCCAAAACATCACAATTAAAAACCAAGAAGCAAAAATGTTTATGATTGAATTATTGATGATATAGAAAGTTCTGATTATGTCAGTGCATGCCTGTTATTTGGAATAGTGCACTGGAAAGGTATTGATGGGGCCATCCACTAAAGTAGGTAAGGTAATGTAGGCAAGGAAAGTAAATTTTATTTTTAAACAGGATTAATTTTAATTGGCATTCTTGCAATAATAATCTTCCTTCAGCTGAGTAATATCCTTTCAGATGTCTGTCTCTTCTATATGTGAACCAGTGCACTTCTTTCTGAATTTGCTGTGTTTCAGTTTTGTTGAAGCTGATCAAATAAAGCAGTAATTACTCTATATTTTTTGTGTCTTTCAAAGGTCTTTCTGTAGGAATTCCACCATTGCCAGGATATTAACTGTACGTTGACTGTTAGATGGCTTGTTGAGTGAGGTGACGAGATCCATTTAGATTTCTGGTTTGATACACTGCAAAAAATCCAACTAAATTACAGTTGAAGCAATGAAATGATGACAGGAATACTCGATGGTGTATTTGTAATCTGGCATATTAAATAACAGAAATATCTGTTTGAATGCTTCTTTATCTGTCTATAGTTGCCAAGAGCTGGGAAGGCTTGTCCCACAGCATGGTCTGTGGAGAGTGTGCTGCTTGTGCTCCTTTGGCATATGATTCATGGAATCTGGGAAGGGCAGCACCAACCCACCCATCCTTCTCATTCTCCCTGACCATGCAGCTGTGTTGAAAAAATTCCCTGCTCTAGTGCATTTGGCTACCTGAATGATCACTTTTTCTCTAAGCCCTAGGGTCACTGCTTTTTCCTGACCCTATTCCAGAGTCATTGGTTGCCACCTTGTTTCTTTTCCTCTACTTGTTTCCAACAGTCTAATTTCCTGACTTCAGAATTCGGTGTATGGCTTCGTTGATCCCGCTGGCTTTCGTTCACTAAGCTGTGTACTGGTGTAATTTCTGTCTATACTGTCATGGTGAAGAGTGGGTCCTTGTTTCCAATCCATTCTGCTTTGTGAGCAGGAATAGATCAGCAGCAGCTTTGAGAACTTCCCCTAACAGAAGTTAGATCATCAGCCTCTGAGAGCCTGTTATCCTGGGAGCAATCACAAGAATTCCTGCTCGTCGGGAATGGTCCTACACTTCATGTGGCCTCTCACTGACAAGGCAGGCTGGCTGTGTGTCCCACGTGCTTTGCTCTGTCCCTGTACAGGCCCATGAGGGTTCTGGCCATAGAGGTGTGTGTTGCTCTTTACTCTGTTCAAGTGGGGCATTCCAAGCACTTGGAATACTACTCTTGACCTGTATTCTCCTGGGGGGCAGCAGTCCTGTGATAAATTTTCGCATGTTCTGTTTCCTCATTCTTATATTTTGCTAAAATAGCTAAAAAATTTGTTTGTCATTTTAAACATGACATCCGTATTTCTTTCATTCTGGTTTTGCATTTAAATACAGAACAAATTACAGGCCAGATTCCCACTACCCCCCAGAAACTCCAAAAACACCCATGCAAACAGAAACACCCCCAAAGCCCTCTACCAATATATGAAAATTATTCATTCTGGGAAACTTGGAGCTGTCATAGTTAAAACTAAAAATAGCATAGTCTCTATTTTTCTATACCTCTTCATCCACTTCTAGAGGGAGTGTTGGTAGTTGCTAATAGTGTTGTGACATACCCATAATTTAGAAAGTCAAGCATAAAATATGAGTGAAATGACACCTGCCACATGAGTAAAATGTATTCTGAAATGATACTATTTTATGACTAGTAAGATCTTTCATATCCCCCCACAAAAATGCTTTGTAATACCCTAGAGACATGAATGCCATCATTCCGTTTCTTTACAGCAAACAGAGGGATGTGCTTTATATTTAAGGCAAACGTGTAATGTCCTGATAATTGCTACAGCCAGGGAAGTCGGAAGTAAGTGATTATCTATATAATTATCTGAAAGACAGTACTCAAAATCTACTCAGTAACAAGCCCTTTGAATTTATTAATCAATTAAGTTTTTAAAAGAACTATTACCTCTTCTTATCTCAACATTTGTACGGAGGTTATATTCAGAGACTGGGAACCTCTTACAAAGCTCTATGTGTGCTGATTGGAAAGGGAAGAGGGGAAGGAGGAGTTGCTGGTTTGATTTTTTTTTTTTTTAATATATATATAATGGATTTTAAAAAGTCTTGAAAAATCTTAGGATGGGATGCTAAGAGAAAATGATACTTTTGCTGCCTTTGGAAAATGTCTGTGTGTCAAATTTACTGCATTTTTATATTTTCAAAAATAATATAGCTTTTGAGAGCTGGTGCTTGCAGCCTTCTGATAAGAAATAGTGTCCTGCCATGAGAATTCTGTCCTTAAGAGACATGAAATCTGATGGTTAGATATTAATCGTCTAAATGATTGGAAGGTAGAAATAGGTGCCTCTTGGTGAGCATAGAAACTTGATTTAAATAGTCAAGGAGAAATTTAGGAGTTGGTGACACACTGGATTTAGAGCATTTGCCTGTTACCTCAGGAAGCTTAAGTTAAAACCCCGAACTAGGTCACAAGTGAAAATGAGATTTATGGTGATGTACAGTTAAAAATTTGGCACAGTGCATTACCTTGTTGCCAAGTACCTCAGCCTGCCTTGCCTATATGCTTTTTGCTCCACATTTTAAAGTGCTGTGGCATGTTTGATTAATTATAGAAGTCTTATAAAATACACATATATATATGGCTCAGTATATAAATATATACATACATATGTTTAACGTTTATACACAAATGCATAAAAATCCATAAATAACTTTATCCTTCACTTAATGTTAATCCTGTGATTAGATCAAAACCTGTGGGCAGTCTTACTTTAATGTAGAAACTACTGAGATTGAATTCTATTTAAAGGTCAGGGAAGTAGGTGGAACAAGAGACCCCCTTGGCTTAACTGTGAGCTTCTGAGTCTGCTGAAATGAGAACTGTACTAGAGATGGAAAAGCAGAGAAATACCTGATGAGGACTACAAGGGCATTCCCAGAGTGTGCAGAGATGCAGTCAGGAAAGCAAAAGCTTAGCTTAAATTGAAATTGACCAGAGGTATCAAAAACTACAAGAAAAATGTTCTTCAGGTATGGAAAAGGGCAGAAACAGAACACAACATTTCCTGTTGTTGAACAGGAGAGGTGAATTAGTCACCAACAAGGTGGAAAGACAAAGGTTCTCAGCTCTTGGTTCACACCTCTCTTTGCTGGTGCTGTTGAGCCCCAGGCCCTGGGAGCAAAAATCCAGATTGGTGTAAACACAGACCCACCATCAGTGAAGGACTTGGTTTGGGAACTATTACAGAGCTTGACCCCTACAAATCAATAGACCCTGACAAAATCCACCTGTGGCTGATCAGAAAGCTGGTTTGTGTTGTGAGGCTGCTCTCTGTCATCTCTGAGAAGTTGTGGAGACTGGGGGATGTTCCAGAAGACAGGAAGAAAGCTCGCAACAGCTCCATCTATGAAGAGGGCTGAAAGGAGGGTCCAGGAAATTATAGGCCCATCAATTTTACTTTTATTTTTGGCAGTTATGGAATGAATTCTCCTAGGGCTATCACAAGGCTAGCCCAAGGAGAATGAATCCTCCTGGGGCTATAACAAGTTATGGAGTGAATTTTCCTGGGGCTATCACAAGTGTAATATTTTATGTCACACATGAAGAACATGTGTGGGAAAAGTCAGCAGAGATTCACCAAGTTCAGAATGTGCTTGACACACCTGATTGCTTTCTGTGACAAAGTAACCTGCTTGTTGATGTGGAGTGAGAATGTCTACCTCAGTTTCTCCAAGGCTTTGGATATGGGTTCCCACACCCTCCTGGTACAGAAATGGATTTGTTGGGGTCTAGACAAGGGATCTGTGCAGTGGGTGGGGAGTTGTCTGCCTGCTCATGTGTAAACAGCTCCTGTCACAAGTGGCATCTCTCTGGGATCAATATTGGGCCTAACAAGTGGTGATCTGGAAGACGGGATGAAGTGTACCCTGAGAGAGTTTAGAGATATTAACAGAATAATGCCAGAACATACACTTAACCACTTGTGGAAATGGAGGCTGCCTTGTGCAAAATAAAGCCTAGAAAATAAGACTCTCTCGCTGTTAAAGAAACCTAAAGTATAACTTTTTTTTGTCTTCGACAAGAGGAATAACATAAGGATAATGTGTTACTCCGAGTGATCTTAAAGTAACATAAGGGTGATCTTAAAGTAACACGATCTATGAAGGTACAGAATTTTTCTAAATGAAATAATAACATTGTTAATGTGGTAGGAAAAAAAAAGTAATAAGTCCACTTCAGTCTGGTGAAATGTTTTCTTTTCCCTTTTTTTTTTTTTTTTTTATTCCCCCCAAACTAATTTCTTCATTATCTTGGCAACATTTGGCCATAAAAATAACTCTTGGCTGAAGCGAGCATTGTAAAATGTTAGAGCAATGGGGTGTCTCCTTGCTTCCTGGCAGATTCTTTTCTAATTCCTATTTGCTTCTAACAGTAACTAGCTGCATACATGAGAAACCTTTGGGATTACTGTTAATATTCTTGTGAATCAAGACTGAATTGCAAGAACTTTGAATATTTCAAACCTTGCTCTTTTTATGAAAAATGAGTAAAAATGACAGAAAACTGACTGCAAGAAGTTTGGTCAGTGGATTGGGTAGATGGTCTGCCTCTTACTCAAAACAGGAATTTTTTTAATACTGCTTTTTGACCTTTGGGATTTTATATCTGGAGTAGCATTTACAGCCATACTTAGATGAGCTAGTGATATGGGGTATTATATCATGTTTTGTTTTTGTATCAAATGCCAACTTGATTTTCTATCAATTTTTAATTTTAAGCATGGTTCCAGGCCTATTTATAGGCAGAATTTTGAATGCCATCTATGAACTAGCCTGAGCCTTTCAAATAGAATATATGCTTGTCTCATAGGATTTTGTCCAACCATGATATTAAAATAGGAAACATGAAATGTCTGTAGTATTCCAGATGAGAGAGGTGAAGCTACATTTCTTTCACTTCATTTCTTTTCACTAAGTTTTTTCCAGGTCAGTGGAGGATATTGTGCTATTTGCAGTATCTTTTAAAAGGCACTGATTTCTAAGTTGAGATGGATGACCACTGCCACCTGGAAAATATTGGCAAGATTTGAACTGTTTCTTGGTGTAGTGGTTCTGTAGAAAACATGGAGTTTGCTGTTGAGCTCTGTAGATTGACTCAACTCCACTCAATTTTATAGGAAGTTTTCATAAATATTATGTGTAAATCCATCTGTGTAAAACAAAGTAGTATAAAAACTTTCTTTGTTGTTAACTTGTGAATGTTTGGTGCCAACACACTTCTTAGTAGTGGTGTATTTCTTTGCTTAGATTCAAGGCAATCAGCATTTGGATTGGATTTTTTAGATAGCTATGGCTTGTACTCACATATTTTAAGGAATATATATGCATGTAATCAGAAGAAAAATCTGAAGACAAAAGTCAGGATGGCTTTTTCAAGATCCATTCTATGCAGCTATACTTTCAGTAGTATTATTTTCTCCCTTTCTGTGTCAAGCTTTTAAATGAAAATACTCCAATCATTTTTGCAGTGGGAGAGATTACTGTACCTGTTATTCACCTTATCTTTTGGACTCTATTCATCTATAATTCTGTGAATCATTTTTGTCAAAAAAACCTTGAAATGGATCGTTCTGACGTGCTATTACTGGAAACGAAAGGGGGAAATTTCTTTACATGAAGGAAAGCAGAAGGCTCTTTATTCATCAGTACTTTTCTTTGGACTTAATATTTAGAACCATGAGTAAGAAGAAAACTTTGCTTTAATGCCTGTAATTCGCAGTGCTGGTATCTGGCAACTGCTTAGTTTGAATCAACAAAAAAAATGTTGCAATGTTGTAATTACTTGAATGGCTTGCATTATAGTATATAAAAATTAATGTCATGATGGAGACAATGGGTGCACAGGAGTTTTAATTTTTGCTAGTACTGCCTTTAGGCTAGTGTTATGTTAGTGCTTTGTAAGGTGAATGAATATGAATATTCAGAAGCTGTTGACATAGTTGAGTAATAGAAAAAGGGCTGTTATGAAAGGTGCAGGAGTTTTTTTGAAGACCTTTATCACAAATATACACAAATAGGATTTTTTCTTTTCTTGTGGTGTTCATTGCTGTTCAGTGGGATTCCTCACTATGCAGTGTGGCCAGAAGTTACTATCTTTTAAGTAAATGCTTATATCAGAGAAAGGAAAATAGGTTTTCCTACTGAGTAAGTGATTATAAATGAAATTTTCCATGCAGCAATTTCCAGCTGATGTGAGCTGCATTGATCCCATGTAATACTGGCTGATATGGGCAGAATTGGATTTGAATTTCTATGCTTGAGCAGGTGTGATTAACCTCAGTAAGGTGGACTAGAGTAATACTATTTAGTTCCTCCTGTGGAGGAAGTTGGCAGTCTTGGGGAATTACAGGTTGTACACAAATCAGCATAAAAGCAGTTCTTGTACTGCTTACATTTAGGAGAACTGGCCACATTATGTATATGAAATAATTCTCTGGATGCTATACTGGTCAGACTACAGCGGGAGAAGTAGGTACGATTTTGAGGTGCAGGTGACTTGGAAAAGTTATAGAAGAAGGAGATGTAGAAAATGACTCATGAGGATTGCTAGATTAAATTGCTTTATTCAGAGAAGAAAAGGCTGAAGGTAGATGATTGTAGAAGATGAGCAGAAAGAGAAAAAAATTCTACCTGATTTCCAGCTCTGTGTTCAGGAAATGTGTGTAAGTAAGAAAAGAAGGTGAATTAGACATTTAGAAACACTTTTTAATAATAAGTCATTACTAAAATAGATTCCCTAAGAAGATTGTAGACTTCTGTCATTAGAACTATTAAAATCAGATCAGAGAAATAACTGAAAAAGATTTCAGTATAGTTGGGATAGGTGTTAGGACATGTAACTGAAATGGCAATTTAAGGGGTTTTGGTAAAAAAAAAAGCCAAATAACACTTTGTGAGGAGATAGAAGAAAATTCTTAATTAGTTAATGCAGTGTTCTCACATTTTATTTTAAATTAGAATAAATATTACATTTAATATTATAATATTACTTTTATCTTCTGCATCTGATTTGTTTACCAGGTCTTTGTAAAACTGTACCCACATTTCAAGTAACTTTGTAGATTCCCTTAGAGTGACACATTGAGCTATCCTATTCTAAACAACCTGTCCTGGTCTGTGTTCTGTGAGTTTATATAATGTTGTGCAGCCTAAGCAAGGGAACAGATTTCATTTATGTAAGTGAAAATGCATTGCATAAGTAAGATGCCATATAAGTTTGGACTTTGAAAGCAACATCTACTCCTGTGCAGAATCCTTTGTTGTTTTGGGGAGTATTGCAAAAATGTCCTATAGAACAGCAGCTTTTTTCAGAAACAGAACACCTGCCAGAGTAAACCTTAATTTAATGCTTTGCACCAATCAGAGTTTATATCCCAGCTAGTTTTTTTTTAACACAAGTGTTAAGCTTCTTGAAATACAGGATATCTCCTAATGGGGAAAAATTGTTTGTGTTCTAATCTTGGTTTTACTTTTCTGGGATTTTTGGATTGTTTTGGAGCATGGTTTTGTTTAAAATAATTTAGAAAGATGGACTCAGGATGAACGGAATTAATCACTAGGGTTTGCACTTTGCAACAGAAACTGCTACTTGGTCAATGGATAAACTGAAACCTATTTAAGAGCAGTTCTGGGATTACTTGGCATGTGAGAAGTTGTCATGAATGTCCTTTGTGTTTCTAAATATAACTGCTATTACTGCAAAGCAGTATGTAACAAGTAGAGGAGTGTGATTGGCATATACAAATATTTCCTTGATGTGTTAAATATTTATTCCTCTTGATAAGTCACTGAAGAAAAAATAGAGCTACAGTACATTCAGTATATCCTGTTTTCATATGTGAAAAAAAGAAAAAACCAACAGCATGTTATACAATAAATGTAAAAATGCAGGAAAATCAAATGCAAATGCTTTGAATTTTTGTTAGGTGCTAGTCAATGCTTTATGCCTGGAAAAGAAAAATCTGCCTTTGTGGGTTTTTCAGAACATACTGTTTTTCAGATACTTCTTTGAAAAAATACTGGAAAACCTTTTTAGTCTGTCACTCAATATTGTGGTATGAGAAATGGCCTCTTGATCATGTCTGCATTTCTTTCTCACTGATTCAGGCTTGTGCTGTCAGGTGGTCTGACTTTTTTCCTCTTCTTTATTAATATATTCAGCTGATCTCAGATTTGTGCAGTCTCTTTCCCTGCTGTAAATGTTAGGCACAAGGTCTCAACTAAAAACGCTGCCAGTACATCTATTTATGAAACTTGATCTCGTAACTTTGAAGCACAGTTATTGATTTTTATTTCTTTTTAATAAAACATATTTTCATAAAAGATGAAAAGGAGATGGAGCAAAATTTTTCAGCAATGGAGAGAACAGCTCTTGAGTGACACGCTAGTACTGATATTGAGATGGATCCATGAAGCAAAATATGCTCTATATTGTATATTCAGTCTGAAGTAGGAATTGCAAAGTAATCCAACATTTCTTAAAATTATCAGTAGATGTGTGACACTAACTAATATAGACATAAATTAGTTTTTTAGTAACTATTTAATACTGAATATTTGTAATATTATGAATGTTGTTTATGCTTTGTTTCTCCTAGAGCACTGGTATTATAAATCAGACCTCTGTCCATCTACCAGCAGTTTTGTGGATCTTCATGTTCCTCTGATGACAGAAAATAGCCAATGACTTTTCTGGTTTAAATTAGTGCCCCTCTCTAAAAGATTTGGTGATATTATTTTTTGCAGGAAGATACAGGAGATGACAAGACTGCGTTCTTCACAGCTCTATAAATATTACAGCAGGAAAGGCCATTTTAATAACCTGCTCTGACGTCTTATGTATTGCAGGCATAGATTTCATCTGACTGCTCCTTCACTTTGGACCAATAATTTCTGACTGAACTAGACTGTACTTTTCTCTTGAAATGCATCAGCCTTGCTTTAGAGTCTCTACAGTGGTAAATATTGCCACTGTACATTCTAACTCAGCTATATTTGCCATTATTTTATAGCAGTGGTAATGTTCCAGGTGAATGTAGATATCCCTTTGGTTGCCCTGTGTTGGCTTTAGCCCTTGCATTTCTGGTGTGTCTGTCTGCTAAGTGAGGCCCTGTAGTGTCACACATCTTTCATGGAATCTCTTGGTGACTGATTACCTTGATGAGTGACTGATCTGTCACTGGTGCTTCTGAATGCTTTTAAATGTGCAGCATCCTGACATCTTTCTGTTATTTGGTAGATCTGTTTTACAGGATACTGAGATGGGAAATGTTCTCTTGGCATGCACCCTCTAATTCTTTATAGGCTTTGATTATAACCCTGCCAACTAGGAAAAAAACGTTGAAAATATTATGAAAGCTGATGTGCAATTTCAAATAATAATATACAGCTACTCCCCTATGTGTTCTGTTTAGGAGGTTGGAGTCTGGGTGTGATAAACCTGTGGTGCCTGGGCAGGCCACACAAATTGTTCTGGTTTCCTCTCATCGCTGGGGCTTTCTCAGTGGTGAGCAAGGAGTGGGGTGCACTGCAGGCACATCTGTGACTCATGAGTGCCTGGTCAGGGTGACTCATCTGGATCGTGGTTATTTGACAGAATCACTGGTACTCACAGAGGAAAGCTGCTGATGAATACCTGGCTTTATATGAGAGAGAATATTGCTCTTGATTGGGCAAGGGGTTACCTGAAAGTGGTGTTGCTTATCTTTGTGGGTTATGGGATTTGGTATTTGATAACACTTGGAAAGAAAAATAATACAGAAAAAATTCTTGGTATGACTCAAGAAACCTACAGTAATTTCCATCTGTCTTGCTATATATTTATTTTAAATAGAACAAGCCCTTCTCTTACCATTTTCTACAAACATTATTGCAAAGTAATGCTGTGCTCTTATTTATTTACTTTTCTTTCCAACAAAGTGAAATGGCTGTTTCAAAGGCTATCTACTCTTCCAAAAGAAACTACTTATCAAAAAATTACCATCCTAGGAGACAAGGGAAATTGTTTGTACTTTACTAGTACCAAAAGGCTGATCTAATAAAAACAACTCTTTTAAGTCACCTCCACTGCACTATACAACTGCTAGGAAGGCAATGGTCATGACTGCAAATGAGTACTTGTAATATTTCATGCTTCTGCTAGGAAAATAGGTGTTCCATGGATTGCTAAATAAGACTTTACTTATGTATATAACTCATATGACAACATACTGAAATGATTTTGATTGGAATATTATGTATTACTGCCTCTTAGTAAAAAAAAAAGCACACAAAACAGATGAACAAAGCTTTTCTTATTTAGTGATGCTTATTCTTAATGATTTTCTTTCTACAGTATGGTGAAAGAAATGAGCATTTCTGAGGATGTTTTTTATATTTGTTGCTATTTGTTATTAAAGAGTGGGGTGGTCTGTTTCCCCAGTGGAGTGAGGCCACTGGAGATATGTGTTAAGGCCTGAACATAATCATACAGGATGCAAAAAATAGAATGGATTAGTGAAGATACAATGTGCTGAAGATACCAGGCTCTTTCAGAAAGCTTTTATGTTAATAGATTATTGAATTTCATCTGCTGTTTTAACACTGCATAGATTAATACAAAGTAATATGTATGAATGGATGAAAAAGGTTCTCTTTCTACATAAAAGGAATTTCTATATGTGATGAATATTGTGCTATTATCACTCAAAAAAAAAGCTACAGCAGATATTTCTGTTTCAAATATCAGAATGGTAGTTGTTGAAAGAGCAAATAAAATCTTAAATGGGAATAGAGAATAAAATGGTAATAATATTGCTGCTGCAATAATATGCTACTGTACAGATCTATGGTTCACTTGCATCTTGAATACAATATGCTGATCTCTGTTGCATCTCAGCAGGCTCTTGGAGAATACAAAAGATTTATTAAAATCAGTGAGCAAGGATTTCTCAGGTTAGAAAAGAGGCAGAGGAGGGAAAGAAGGGAAATAAACCACAGATCATTACATTTCTAGTGGTTAAAGCATGAACCCAGAGGCACAGCTGTGGACTGAAAGTGTCCCTGAGCTGCAAGCCATTGAAGGTGGTGTGATGCTCTATGGAGAATCTGCAGGGATTTACTCCTTCCTGGGTAATCACTGGAGACCACTGTGCAGAGTCAGGGTACTGGCTAGGGATAACAGAGCAGCAGGCTGACAGATGTGCTTATTCAAATTTATATCTTAATTTGTCTTGACCTAGAAGAGTTTTCATGTGACTGTTGTTGTCTAATTTCAGAAGTAAGTTGTAAGGCAATGGCAAAGCAAATAAGCAAAGCAAACCAAAATGCTCTTAAACAAACCCCCCCTTACATTGTCTTGGATCCATTTCATGTGAAGGATAATTTAAATTATTTGCTACTGAACTAGTAAAAATACAACTGAATGCCTGGGGGAAGAAAGCAAATCAATGATATTAGAACAATCAGAATTCAAGTTTTTATGAGCACAAATAGTGTGATGAGAAATATGAAGAGAGACTTGGCTGTTTTCCCTACTCCCAGTTTTATTTCCACCAAGAAGGATGCTATTGGCATGTCGATGATTCATGTTCTGTTGTCTCTGCTTTATTATAGCCCTGTTTTTCCTCTTGTAGGTTAACAGAACCTTCTGGATATTTAACAGATGGACCTATAAATTACAAATATAAAACGAAATGCACATGGTTAATTGAAGGATAGTAAGTATCTATTTTCATAGTTTAAATTTTCTAAACAGTTTGCTAATATGTGTTCTAGAGAGCAAAAGAACTCCTCACGTAGAGACTGCGTGGGGATATAATATGAAAACAGTTCAGTGTTTTGTTAGTTTGTATTGGTTTTGTGTAAGTATTATATAGAATTAAAAAAAAAAGGCATTAGGATTTTCAGGGTTGTTTAGAGTTGGCCAAATTCCATTCCCATTCAGATTGCTGGCAAAAATTAGGCTGACATCAGTATTTGGCCGGTGCTGCAGGCCCTCAAAACCCTGTGATAAATTTGTTGCATATTTGAGTACCTTTACATAAGTTCCAAAAGTAGTTAGAGAATCCCTTTATTTAACTCATTATGGGACTTAACTTACTTAACTCGTACCAGTGATAAATCAGCAATGGCCTCAAGTACAGAATTATTCAGCTTATTCAGTTATGTCTTTCTCAGAATTTACTGCTTCTATAAAGTATTTTCTTTTGCATTCTACAGTTCTCGTGTACTTAGTTTTGAAATAGCTTTATGCCTACAGTTTAGGTAGCTCATGCCTGTTGCTAATTTTCCAGTTTATGCAGCACAGAACCACACAGACATGCCTGAAGAAATAATGAGATGCATAAATTAGTATGGCTAAGTGTTAATGGCACAAATTGGTTACATTTCAGGAGGATTCCACCTCCCAGGATATGGGTTGGGATTTTGCTGACTCTAGTTCACAATTCTAGAAGAAAAGTAACTCCTTCTGTATTTCCATGTTGTCATAATCTCAATTACCTTGGATATCTGCTCTGCTGCTGCAGTTCAGAAATGATGTGTCAGATCTGACTTTGGTCTGCTTATATGCAGACAGTGATTTAAGTAAACTAGCAGTGAAGTTATGGGTGTGGCAGAATCATTTAAATTGAATCTTTTTTATCTAGAAGACCAAGCTATAGCTGAATATGTGTCTGACCTAGCTAGACTTCTCTAGCTCAGGAATATTTGCACTGCACTGCACTAAAGTGGAAACACACCTCAGCACCGTAGGCAAACTGTGCTTTGAAGCTGTTCCCCACTCCATTCCTCCTGTTCTCTGGAGATGGCAGAGTGGGTGGCTGCAGGATTCAATGTGCTGCACAGTCTGGGGAGGAATAAAAGCACCAGTAACACTGTGCCAAATGTTAGCACACAAGGAAGTCACATAGGTGTATAATACTCAGTCTTAAAAAATGAACAAGGAGCTCTCTCCAAAGGATCTGTCACAGAATCCCACATGTTTTCCAAACTGACAAATTGCACTCAAGCCTGTCAGTAGCAAGGAGAACAACAAGAAAATAATAATTATGTTTCATGGAATATATATATATGTATGTATGTCTGGTAATTCTGTGATATGTGAAAATTCCCCTTTCACAAAGTTTACAGATCCATTTGCATCTCAGCCAAAATCTAGTGACATTTCCCACATGCTGGCAGAGGGTAGGAGGCAGGCACTTGCACTAATACTGGTTCCAATTTTAGATTTGTGTTTTAAGATTTTTATTTTCAATAATTAGTGTAATACTGGAAAGAGAATGTGTAGGTGATTTTATCTTGAAAGATTCTTTAGAGTTCATAGCCCTGACATCGTAAAGTAAATTTAGTGTATTAAAGTGAGATATTTTAATTGCTTTAAATTTGTGGTTCTGAACACTGATAAAATCTGGTGAACTTACGCCTCTCATTAACTTTGGGGATTATTAGCTGTTGACTGAATATGTTACTTTAAAATTTTCTAAGATAAAGGGAAATACTTTCTTGCCTTGGCTTTTGTTATTTAGCACTTTGAAATATTTAATTACTACTCAAAATTTTTTAAGAGAGTTATGGTTGGCATGATCAATTCTACTGTGGGTTCTTGATCTTGTGATCTCAGTAATTCTGTAAATGTGTTACATCAATGTTCTTTTTTTTTCAGCCCAAATGCGATACTAAGATTAAGATTTAATCACTTTGCCACAGAATGTAGCTGGGACCATATGTATGTATATGATGGGGATTCTATATATGCACCTTTAATAGCTGTATTTAGGTGAGTGTATTTACTAATATTTCTGTCCATGTAGTCATGTATGGACATTTTCAATTATTGATGAAAAAAAGGAACATTAGAGGCTTTAATATGTTAACTAGCTTGCTTTCTTATCTTAATATTATGGGAGCATGTATATAAAGTTGTGTTAGAATGTGTTCCAAAATGGTACAGTTTTGGTTAGATAATCATAGCAGAAATCAATTATTTGGATACTTACTGCTGACATTGCATGGAATGTTGATACTTATACACAGGCACTTTCCTGGAAACCCCTGACTTACCTTGCAGATTCATGGACAAATTTTATATACCTTGTATGCCTTTTATTAAAAAAAAATTTAAAATTATATTTGAGTCATCTTGTTTGTACAGTTAACCAGCAGAATACCAAACTCCTTCTTTCCTTTTTTTTTTTCCTAAATATACCAAAGATTGCTTAAAAACATTTTTCTCCTTCTGTTTTTCAGTGGTCTAATAGTCCCTGAAGTGCGTGGAAATGAAACTGTTCCTGAAGTGGTTACTACATCTGGCTATGCATTGCTGCACTTTTTTAGTGATGCTGCTTATAACCTGACGGGATTTAACATTTTTTATTCGTAAGTGTTTTCATACTAAGTAATTACCTTTGTTTTTTTTCAATAGCATAAGAGTCATACTCAGTGGTAAGTGTCTAAAACCAGGGGGCTGGGCTTGTAATAAATTATTAAGGCATGAGTTAGGGGAAAAAAACTCCTAGAGACAGAGTATGGTTTTTTTGAGTGAAGTCACATGGCCATTCCCAGAGTATGTTTTTCCTGTGCCATATGGAACTAGAATATATCCTCTCCAGTGTTTATCCAACACATATAGTTGTCATATGGACTAGAAGGGAGATTATATCTGCTGTCATATAAATTCCCTTCTCTTGAACTGGGATCATCTGTTGCTTGATTTTTCTTACTGAATATACTATGGCTTTTGAAACCTTCCAAGCAGGTCCACGTGGATTTTTGTGCCAGCCACAAAGATTTTATTCCACTTCTTTTCCTCTTGGGTATTTCCCCTCCTATTTTATCCATCTCAGTCTACACTCTGCCTCTGTAGATCTTATCTGCACTGTATGTCTTTTATTTTCTCTGATGGCAAAGTCTAATCTGATATGACCGTGATTGCTTTTGTCCAGCCTCCTTTTCTGTGTCAGCAGCTCCAAAGGTGCATCCAGCAGACCTGAGCCTTTTCCTTTTTATATGCACCAGTTGTTTGCAACTTTTGTCTCATTTGGGATGTGCGTGTGACACAGTGCAACATCTCTTTATATTGCATGCCTTGGGTCAAGAGGGAATTGCTCGGTCCTGTTGGACCTATTTCTTCGTGTGAGTTTTTCCATGACTGAAGATATGCCTGTTCCTTTCTCTCAATCCCTTCGGATTCTGAAAAAGCAGTTATTGGGATGTGGTGGCCAGCACTGCATTTCTTACGTTCAAGTACATGTAATATTTTTGTCATGTTCTTTATTAGTCTTAAATTTCTATTTGTGTATCTGACCATAGCTTTGCTTTTGGCACAGTACTTGGTACGTTGTCCATGAGAAGATTATTGCTGCCATTTGCAGCAGATTGCCCACCTTTGACCAGATAATAAATAGCTATTCAAAGTTTGGGAAACCTCACTATATATATTGCATTGCAAATAGCAGGCTAGAACACTGGATATTTTTAATTTTTGTCAGTTGACATCAGTACAGTACAATCACCTGGCAGACTTTCTATTTGAATTAGTTACATTTTTCAGTTATCCCCGAAGCTTTTATTACACTCCTTTTATTTGTCTTGGGAGCAAATGGCAATTAGACTTGGCATTCTTAAGAAATGAGTGTGTGTGCATTCTTTCATTACTTGGTAATGTGGTGCATGCTGCATATCATTACCTAATTTTATTTTTTATAATTTAAAATAAATGAAAAAACTTGCTAGTTTTTAATTCCATTACATATATAACTCATGGAATTCTATGTACTGTGTTCTTCCATGTCTTTTATTGCAATGGATACTTTTGAAACCTTTTTTAATGAGCCGCCAGTAACATTTTTATGATAAAGAAGTACCTACAATTACTTTTTATGGCTGCATTAACTTTGCTTCTGTCACTGGTCTATTGAACTCTGCTTCTGTTACCTTCTTCCTTATTTTTTGACTTCATCTTGATGGACCACTTGTATTCCTTTATTTTGGGGAAGACAGAAACAAAATCTATGACTAAAGTGCCATTTCAGTAGCAAACAACTGTAATTACTTCAGAACAGTCTGGATAAATTTTCTGTTCCTTGGAGTCAGAGAACTTTCTTCCGATTCTGCTGATCCAGGTTTTCTCATTTTGTTTGAATCCGTAATGAAGCAGTTGGAGTGGGAAATGGTCTGCTTTCCAACTAATATCTCCTGATGGAAAAACTTAACTGTTCACCTTCTTGCAGAGCACTCCCTGTGAGGCTGGGAGAGAGGTTCCTCACAGCTGTAACACACAGCTGTTAATGCCATCAATGGTTTTAATGCCATGTGTGTTACTGGGTAAAACACTCAGGAGATTTGGAATGATGGTCAGATGTGGAATTTTCTATTTTAGCAGTGTAACAGAATCAGTCCTTTGAGAAGTAAGTCTCTAGAAGACAAAAATGTGTCTTCCTCACTGTCCTACCACAACTAAATCTTGTCAAAGGCCAGCCTTGAACAATTCTTTGCTAACTTTTAACAGCTCTTTCTTCATTCAGTTAGAGCTTCATTCAGCAAGGAAGCCTACAAACAGTAACCATCTCTCACATCTGCAGGGAGTGGTCTGTATTATCATCAGAGGTTTGTAGTAACACTTTATTCTGAGTTTGCTGTGAGTCATCAAAGTTTGGACTTCATCAGGCACATACTGCCTGAGTTCATGGAAACTCTTGGACCCACATACTTCCATGTCCTCCATCTTCCCTCATTTCAAGGAGTTGCCTGCATTTCTGGAATCACTTTGCTTAATTTCACATTCTAGTTGCCTGTGATCTGCAGTGTTTGGTAGGGTGTATCACAGAAATGCTAACTCCTAGAGCAGTCACAGACTTCTTTCAGCCTAGGCTCTCCTGTTTTTGCATCTTGGACTGCAGAGTTAAGGTGGCTCTTTTCTTAAGGATTCAAAGCATGAAACGCTATCTCTAAGTAGTTTCAGGACATTGGCCATCTTGTGTTTTTCCTTACTTGTTCTTCCCTCTTTTATTCTCCCCAGATGTTAGGCATACTGTTTGTAGTATGGACCAAAGCTACTCAGGAAAACCCTTTAATTTAATCCTTTTAAATTGTATGCCTGTGGTGGAGAGTTTAAGCTCAATAATTTCCAGTGTGATTGTTTCTAGAGATAACAAGCATTTTGAAGGGACTGAATACTTATACTGGAATATAGGAGAAAAACAGGTAGATCTGTCCAGGCAGGGCCTGTACTTCTGCTTAATGTCAGTATTTGTTGCAGTGCAAGGTGTTTGTGATCCTGAGTGCATCAAAGACTTTGTATGTAAGATTGGATCAACACTTTTTGAGCTCATTTGCCTGTAAAATCATCATTAAACTTGTGTTTTATCAGTACATAGAAATTTTTCATGGTAAAACATACTTTATCTAGCAAATACTGCTGGAGTACTGTCAGATGAAACCACTGTCATCAGCTCATGGGTCATTTCCCTTATCTTACATATTTATTTCTTTTTCAGAATTAACTCTTGCCCTAATAACTGCTCAGAGCATGGCAAGTGCACAACCAGTCTGTCTGTACCGAGCCGGGTGTACTGTGAGTGTGACAAGTACTGGAAAGGAGAGGCCTGTGATATCCCCTATTGCAAAGCCAACTGTGGGAGTCCAGATCATGGCTACTGTGACCTGACAGGGGAGAAGCTCTGTGTTTGCAATGACAGCTGGCAAGGTAAGGTTTGCTTAGTTTAGTGTCTAGGTAATTTGATTTTCTCCCTGCCCTCCTTTTAATGTCACATCATTGCATCATGTTTTTAGTGTTTCCTGAAGTAAAGTATCCACTGTCTGCTTATTGTTGGGTATTATTTGTAGCAGCCACTTAATGAAAAAGAAGGTGAACTGCTTTGTTATAATGCTGCAAGAGTGTCTGTGTGGGCTAATGGATGTACTGTAAGCATGTGGTGCAGTTTTACTCCCAGTACCATAAATCATTGTTTCTCATTACAGATAAACTATTTAAAATCCTAAATGTTTAATTCACTTCCTATAATTATGCTAGATGCTTGTGGATTTTTGTTTTTATCCTTTACCACTTCTGTTACAAGTCTCAATTGGCTTAGCTTGCTATGCTTAGAAATTGCCATTCTCTTAACAGAAATATTAAAATCCCTCCAGATTACTTAGCTGATGTGCCCTCTTCCCATGACTTCCTGCCTCAGTTCTGTTTTATTGCTGTTTCTTTTGGCATATCAAAGGAAATTACTTTTAAACTCCTATTAGCTGTCACACCTATTACTCTACAGTCACGATGAGATATACATTTCACTTCTTAATAATTAATGAGCTGTTCATTCAAAGGCAGTCAGTGCACCCACGGAAGGAAAGTGGTTTAGCAATATGGTCATTGAATGGAAATGGTGTAGGCTTATTACTGAGGCCTTTAAAACCTTCCAGGACTGTAGGGCACAAAAAGACGCTGAAGGCTTATCTCTGTCCAGAAGTTGTGAATAGGAATTTCAGCAAGACTGTTGCCCTTTTAGTTGTGCATGGATTCCTTGCAATGTCAAATTGCTGAGTTCAAAATGGGGAAATGTCACACATCTTTGGAAATGCTTTTTGGGCTATATCTTCAGATACAGTGCTATGAACTTAGAAGTTTTAAGCACAAAATAAAATTAGAAATCTGACTACCACTACTAGTACCTTCCTTTCACCTGGCATTTCTGTACATGCCAGCTTCTCACTCTTTCCTACAGATCATATAACTTGATTCATTGTTCCTTGGATTTTCACTGCATCTATATAGATTTCAATTACTTTTAAAAAAAATTCTGTCACAGATGAGCTCACTTGGATATACAATTGTTCTCCCTTACCAAACTTTGCTTAAGCTCTAGGAGATGACTTTCTTCTCTGTTTTATTTATTGATTTATTCATACCTGTATATTCTGTAGTTTCTATAGTGATTCTATCTTCTGTACAGATTATTTGCAATGATGGAATCATAAATTTTTCTCTTGCTGTCTGACAAGTTTTTCTTGTAATTCAAGCCAAGTGGCTGAAGGGTCTTGATTTGTATGCTTTAGGAGAAAATTTCATGTTTCGTTTTTTATTACTGTTTTCTTTTTATCTACTTTTGAGTAACTTTAGTGCCTTTATTAAAAAAAAACCATTGAAGTGCATTGATTTGGATGTATAATAATTAGAAGCCCTGATGCAGAATAGAAGTCCCAGAATTTCCTATTTTACTGCATGATGTTTCTTTTACAATGGTGACATCTTGTGGTTGTTGTTGAAGGAGCAGCTCTGAACAACATTACACATTTAAATCAAGTATTCTGAGAAAAGAGAATACTTTAGGGTATTTTTGGGATGGAATAACTTCTTTGAGTAAAAAGTAGGATCCTCTGATTATTAAATATGTCTTGTGGAATTTAATACAAGGATCTTGTAGATGCTGGCTGCTGGTTGTACAAATATAGAATAAAGCTTCCATAAAACCTTTTAGACTTTAAAGACAAATAATTGACATAATTTTTAAGACACGTTTCATTTAACAAAATGTGCACTAGTTAAATGTATTGGTTTTTAATAATGTTAGTTATCTTAAATATTCCTGAGGTGGTTGATGTAAGAACAAAATTTAGTATTTACAGAAAATCTGGTTAATTTTAAATATTCACACAACATAAGGGAGGTTGTACTTTTCCCTAAGGAGTATCTTTTTATGAGTTCTGTACCGTATTACACTGTCCCATTCCTGGCTCATCTGTCTTGATATTATCTAACAGAATGTGTCAATGCCTGCTGGTAAAAGACTGTGGATGTAATTCAGGGAGGAAAAAAATATGCCTTAAAACTACTGACTTGCTCTCTCTTTCTTTGCTAGGCACATGTAAAAGAGAAATCTCTCTTTGGTTGAGATCAAAGTGGTGGCTCTTGCACAATTTGACCTATTTAAGAATTTTATAGAAAGGTGCTTTGGCCGAATATGTTTTCACAGCCAGAAGATTCTCTTTGATACCAGGAACACCATGTCTTGGATTGTTTCAAGCTATAAAGGAGCAGAGAGATTTCCAAACAGTTAAAAACTTCTGTGACAGGTGAAAAAATTCAGGATGACTGGAAGGATAGCAAACAGTTCCACATTTTTAAGAGGTTTAAGTGGACTATCTTTGAAAATGCTGAAAACATTGCTGACTCCTGGGTGTAGACAGGGGAAAAAAAGAGTTGAAGGCTCTTGCAGTTCAGAGAGACTTTATTGATACTTTGGTCATTGAACATCAGCACTGCAAGCAAAAGAGGAATCTATTAGAGAGGAATTACAGGGTGTGTTTAAATTAGTCTTTAAGAGGATGAGTAGGGTACCTTCAAAGCAACTCTGGTCCTTCACATTTATTTTGTTTTGAATTGCATTGTGAGATGGTTTGGAAACGAGGAAGCGCATTTGTTTTATAAAATGGGCTCTAGGGCTGCACAAAATGCACACCAGCCCCAAACAGGCATTCAACCCTAATCCAAAGTTAAAACACCAATAAAATTTCTGGAACATGTATAGTTATTTGGCTCTCCCTACAGAGCTGCTCCTAGCAGATAGAGATGTAGCAGAAGACCAGATTCTGAAATTAAACTAATTAACTTCGAAATAAGTCCATTAGCAATTCAGGCAGCTTGAATTTTATAACATCTCTCTAGGGAAAAATGAGTCTTTCTGTAAGGAGAAGAGTAAACAATGAAAGTATAAAAGGAGCTATGACTACTGCAGTGTAAAATCAGTGTTTTGCTTGGTTGGTACTGTGGCATTTATTCTAACAGCATCTTTAGTGTGGCCAGAACAACTCTGGGAATGTCTGTCTAACTCAGGTTATCCTGAGAGGACTCACTGGATTTGGGTTTGTTCCCACTTTTCCGTGGAAGGCTCTGATGTTTGGCCTGCCTTATTCCCCAGCGTTGAGATTTAGCAAAGCTGTGCTTCTGTGGTGCTGGTTTATTGAAAGTGGTGGGGAAGGTTTGAGATGGGGGCTCAGGCAGCAGCAGGTGGAATGCAGCACTGGGAAGAGCTTGTGCCAAATGCCTGGGGATCTGAAATCTGAGATTTTGGCCTGTTGTGCCTGGATGTTCTTGAAGAGAAAGCACACAAGTCTGTGTCTTCAGAGATGCGGACTTGTGATGTAACATTTGCTTTGGACAGACCTGTTTTTGGAAGGAAAAAGAAAATAGAAGCAGGTTTCTCATAGCTGTTCTGGCCTGTGATAATGCCTTCTTTGTCTCAATTTTACTTTTCAGGTCATCTCCCGGCCAAGTATCAATTCAGAAAGGAGAAACTGCAGTTTTACAGTCTGGGAAATGTCTTCTTAAATATACGTGCACTTATAATGTATATGCATATAAAGACACATATCCAAGGAACCTTTTTGTTGACCAATTTTAACTTGAAATCCTGTTTCTGTGCTCCATAGTTGTGCAATTTGTGAACAAAATATAGCTATTGTAATTAGAAATTTAGTGTCTGAAAATTGGGTGAGAAAAATCAAGTGTCCTTATTGCAAGAGAGAGACCATCACAGGTGGATGAAGAGCCAGGTCTAGTTTTAAATACCTTTATGGTGTCATTTGACAATTAGTGAAAGCAAGTTTAGCAGAATTTATTTGATTTGTTTCACTGAATGGCTGCGTTAATGGGGTTGATAATGCTCTCTATGTCTAATTAGGATGAGATTTAGGAAGGGAGTCCCCTGCTATTTGTGAGTTTTAATGAAAAATGTAATCCATTTAGAATAAATCTATGACCTAAATATTTATTTAAAAAGCTTACAAAATGCTTTAATACACTTAAATGTATTAAAATAGAATTTGATTAAAATTATGATCCCAAGCAATACTTTGTCCTGAATACAAGAAGTAGGTAGTGCTGATCTCCCTGATAAGGTAAGATACAGAATTTACTTTATTATCTGTAGGACCTTCAATTAAGATTAGGAAGAAAGTGATTCAGGCAGCTTGAAACCTGTTAGCTTCATTGCAGCACTGTGTAGAGTCCTAGGCCATAGCTTGAGGAAAGAAATAATGAAACATATATTGTGATTAATAACAAAACAGTTGAAATCTGAATTTGTCAATGTAGTTCATATGAAGATAGTCTGTAAGAAAATTGACATGAAAATGCAATATATTTTATCTGAACCTCGGCATTTGATGACAGGAAATCATTGAAACTGGAGAGTGCAGTGCATACATAAGGAAACAGTAAGGGGAACTCAGTTGCTTCATCAGGAAATGTGAGTGGGTATGCTGAACATGTATGGAAAGGTATCAGTGCTCCTTAAAGGCTCATTTTGGGACTGATATTGTTACATAATTTTTGTAATCTACCTATAAAGCTGCTAATGAAATCTGATTATATAAAGGTGGAAGGTACTTAAAATGTGAAGGAGAACCAGAATATCCTGCAAAAAAGTCTGCAAATAATGTGTGGGATTTAATTACTTCAGTATAAATTGTAAATTAATACATTTAGAGACTAAGAGTATTAAGAATTTGTTTCATAGTCTTGGATTGAAATGTGGAAAGTGACATGGGAGAAAACTCGCTTGTCTATCTCAATTAGAACATGAACTAATTAACAGTATTAATTTTATATACTCTGCAAACTCCAAAGTGCCAAATACACTGGTAGGATGATCACTCATAGAAAATCCAGTTAAATATATGAAAGCATTAGTAGTATGCTTCATGTTTTGTTACTACAGTTTTATGGATGCAAATAGAAACAGACTCAGAGGGAGAACCATCAGGATGGACAGGGCTATGAAAGGCACTAAGAGCATGGTTTGTTTAAACAGGTAAAATCCAGGCTTGTTGGGAAGAATGTTGCTGTTTATAGACATTTGTGGGATGTATAGGCAGACCAGGTCTTTAAGTACAGTGATAGCAACACTGGTAGAAGAAAAATTGGGATAAATTGGTCATTGATGCGTCATTTGGGAATTGGAAGGAGGCTTTTGTCTTAGAGCTGTGAAGTTTTCTAGAAGTTGCTAGCAGAGATACTAGAGCTTGGTACCTTGTTGCCATTAGGATGGAGTCTCAGAATCTCTAGTCCAATGGGTATGGTCAGCTACAGCTGATCTGAAAGTCCCTGCTTCTTTTAGAGCATGAGAAGAAAAACCTGGTTTTGTTTGAGATGACAAATCTTGTGTGATGTCTACCAGAGACTGTACTTGTTCTTAGTCATGGAAGACTAGGAGAGCTTTCCCTACTTCTAGTAGACAATGCTGTGACATCTGGCCTTATCTTCTGTGCCAGCCTTGTTGATCTTGAGTGTGGGATCTGGAGCTGAACAATTGAAACTGGAGCTGTACCCACCCATGGCAGCACTTACCACCCTGCTCAGACTGACCTTGCACATCCCCTGGATGATCCACTCTTCCTGCCTGGGGAGACAAACGGGGCTGAGTAACAGCACCCAGGGGGCATTCCAAGAACTGCATCAACTCATGTGCATTGGGATTTCTGTGTCATTTCTGGAGGAGCCTGAGTCCTGGCACAGCTTGCTGCCCTGCTGCTTTAGCTGGACACCCCATCAGGATCTCTGCCTGCCATTGAGTCTCATTTTCAGCAACACTATTTGAAGGACAGGAGAAATAATTACATCTAGTATAGATACTGCAGAGCTGTGCAGGGGCAGTGTAGGGATACATGTTAGAATGCCTGGAAGGAATTACTGAGCCATTCCAGCACAACTGGTCTGACTGTAGGACTGGTTTCAACCACTGAGTTGAGGTGGTTGAAAAATTACATTAAAGTAATAATTCTCAACTCAAATGATCAGACAAACAAAACCAGAATAAACAAGAAATACGTTTAAAATTGCTTTGATTAGATTGCATGAAGAGCACTGTGAAATTTATATTCAACACATCAATACTTCTGTTTTTTTCTCCTCTGCTCCCAAAGGAAAAGATTTGGTTTGAAGACAGTAGATGATGTTTAGTCATTTAGGTGGAAATTGCTCTTATGACTTAAACTACTGGAACAGATTGTTACTTTGGCTTTCATGAAACTCCTCAATAAATAGAAATTAGATTATTTCTTTTGTGTGGTGGGGATAAATTGCTTTTTTAAACCTATAGAGTTTTTTTCCTACCTTAGAGGATAACATAATTGACTTCCAGTTCAAGTTTATAAAGTTGTTTGCTGTTTTTAAAGCATTCCACTTCAACCCCCCACCCCCAGTGGATTGACTGACACATTAGGAAGATAAGAAAGAAACTCAGTTTTAAATGAATAGAGAAAAATCATATTTGCATAAAACATGACAAACCATATTTTTCATTATCTTTGTTCTGCAGCTGTAGTGCGCTTTGTTGCACGGAAGGCACATATTTAGTGAATGTAATGTTCCTGAAGAGAATATGTCTTTTTGCTGAAATAATGGTGTATGTATTCAAGTAGGAAAATCTATAAATGATATTCATAAGTCCTATGTTTACCTTGTTTTTATAAAGCAATAGCCTTACAAAAGAATTTGCTTTTTAAGTGATGTTTTCATAGAGGCCAGTACTATTCTATTGTTTTGCATTTTTGCAGATATGTATTCCATTTTAGTCCCGATTGATAGATTATGGTGAGCCCTTGCCCATGCCAGTGGGGTTGGAGGTAGATGGTATTTAAGGCTCCTTCCAGCCCAAGGCTTTCTCTGCCTCTGTGCACAGTGGTGTTTCTGCTTTCCCTCTCACCTTTCCTGTCGTTCAGGTCCGACGGAGCACTGCGGCTGGAAGAGGGCTGTCTGTGACATTCTTTCCATCACTGATCTGGCTAGGATTTTTGCATCCTTAACTGAGCATGAGGCGGTTTTCTTGCGTTCATTTTATTGCAGTCGGTGCCAGGTGTCTCTGGCTGGATGTGCCGCAGGAATTGTGGCTTTGCTCGCCACTCGCCGCCAGGCGTCACTGCTGGCCGCGACATCCCTGTGCCCGAAGGATCATGGTGACAACCGGCAGAGACGCGGCTTCTCCTTCTGGCCTGCAGGCACCGTTTCCATCATTCTAAGCCCTTCCTTGATCAAAGACTATTTAATCGATTGTTTATTTTAAAGCCCTTTTATATTCAAATTAAGTGTTTCCTCCAGTGATTTACCAAAATCACGATTTTGCTGAGGTTACAACTCTATTATAGTATCAATTATTAATGCTTAAGAAATAATATACTGAATTGTTCATGCTCTCATTAAACCTCATTCAGATACCATTAATCTTTTCTGAGTAGAAGCTATAATGAACTATGGGAATTGAGTATCTCCATCGTTTAGTGAATGGGAGGTAATTTGGATACAAGTGGACATCATTCTTCTACAGTATACTAGGAAAAGTTGACAGCTGGTTATGTGCACTTTGGATGCCTGGTTGTTGTGTATAGGAAGTAACTGTTGCCCCCAAAATTACAATAAACATCAGAAAAACATAATCTCCCTGTGGTCCCATTCCCCCAAGATAATGTTTTAAAATTATTGCACACTTGATGTACGTTAGTTATTTAGCTTACTTAGTAAACTTCAGCAGCTCTCTCTTCTGAAATGATGTTTGGTCTCTCCTTGAGACATCTAAATCTGTCCATCCTCAGCACCCTTTGCCAGGGGAGTATCCTGCCAAAGAGATCTGATACTTTTTACATGAAGAGTTGTCTCCTCTTGTTTGCTTTGAACATGGCTTCTTCAAGCTGCATTTCATAAAATTCAGCTCTTTATATTCAGAGAAACTGTGGACTCTTCATATTCAGCCCTCTTTGTCTCTTATTTTATAGACATTTTTAAGTCACTTCCAAATTTTGTTTTTTTCCAAGTGAAAAACTTAGCAGTTCGAAGGAATTCAGTCGTTTCTGTAATTGGAACATCCTTATTACTCTCCTGTGAACAGCCTCCAGCACTAATCTCTTCTTTTTCAGTAGGACACAGTTTTCTAAGGTTACACAAGCCACAGATTTATGCAGTGGGGTAACAGAATTCTCGATTCTGACACAATTCTTTATTTTGACCATTGCTGAGTGGTGATGTAACATTTTCATGAGCTATCCTGAGATGATCCTAAAATGTACCTTACTTAATTTTCAATTTAACATTGTTGAATTTTGTGTATTGTTTTCTTTTTGAGTCACATGGTCAGACAGGAACTTGTTCTGTGATTCTTCAAAGGCCCTGGAATAATAGCCTTTATCAGTGATATATTTTATATATATATATATATACATACACACATATTCAGGTTTTAAATAAGATTTAGAGCATAAACTAATCATGAAGAGATCACATTTTTGTTATTACAGAACAAATAAAAAATTGATTTTGTTGTTCATGATTGTAATAGTCCTATAGTTAAAAAAATGATGCATTTTGCTGACTTTTCTTACTTTGACAAAACAGATTGGCCAAAATACATTTAAAAATGGTATGTAGTAGTTGTGGGTTTGATGGCTTTGTATAATGCTCTATAAGATGTTATAAAACTTAAACATTCAAATAATTCTTTTGATAAAGCACTTGATAGTGTATTTTCCTCTTGAAAAGTGATGCAGAATGGCATTTGCAAAAGGCAAATTTTTACTTCTATGATTTACTATAGTATAATGCATATTGTAACTTAATTTACTGTAATATTCTTTGCTTTGATATACACGTATTCTGGTTCAAATACAGTATAGTTTTTCTCCAAAGGTAACCTACAGTACTAAAAGTTTTAGACCTAAATGATAGGTCATTTAAAAATGGATGCTTTGTGCCTTTCTTTCAATTTGTGACTCACAGTCTGTTTTCTGAGAAGAATGTGGAAATGAATTGTTATTATTTGAGTTAATCTAACGCTTTCAATTAGATTGACATCCCATGTTGTCAATTTTTTCATTGAGCATCTGTTAAACATAAAAGTGTACACCATATTTTATCAGAATGAGCAATCCTGACATCTGTAATTAAGCCTCCCCTGTTTCTGCTTTATTGGCTTTAACATCCCTGTCTAACAGATTGCACAAATTGCACATTTGTTTACAAAACAGGCCCAGATTGTTCCTTGAACGTCCCCTCCACGGAGTCCTACTGGATCCTGCCCAACGTGAAGCCCTTCAGCCCCTCTGTGGGCCGTGCTTCCCACAAGGCTGTCCTCCACGGGAAGTTCATGTGGGTCATTGGTGGATACACCTTCAACTACAGCTCCTTCCAAATGGTGTTGAAGTGAGTGATTTCTCCTTTCTCATGGGGCTTAGGGAAAACAGATCCTACCAGGGAGGGAGCTTCTATCTTCTAATTTAGCTGAAAGCTTTATATCTCTTTTAGATTCTTTATTAATGGTCTTATTTTATGCTTGTAATTTTCTTATGATTATAGGAAGTGAAAATATGGGCAATATCAAACTGTAGGTGATATTTATATGTACTTCAGTTTGAAAAACTGCAAAACATAAGGAGCTTTGTGGTGATAAAATAGTGAAAGAAATTCACTGCTGATATTTTCACACAGTACATTTTGAAAGCCATGTGCATTATTGATGTTAATTTATGGTTACAAGGCATTTGTATTTAGTGCTTGCTCTTTGCCTGCTGGTGCCATGCCAGTAGGGTCAGGCAGGTTGCTTCTGTTCCACTTTTTTATACTTATGGCAGTTTGTATGTGTGTGTTTGACCACCTATTGAAAACAAAGTTGAAGCAGCTGTAAATAGGACACGGGTAATTTGGATGGTACCTTCACATGTAGAGGCCCTAAATGTGGCAAATGCAAGTGTTAGGTTCTATTTATTAGCATATTATTAGCATGTTTACTTCTCCTATTGTTGTCTACCTGTTGCTTTCTCCCACAAATTTGCAATTATCCAGAGCAAATGCTGTTATCTTTTGGATTTTTCTTTTCTACCTTTGTCATTTTTTTACCTCCCTTATCTAATGTTGTGCATTGATTAATTAATTAAAATATAATGGAAATGAAAATCAAGCATATATTTAGAGGGTAAAATTCGGAGTCATGCAAAAGCATGGGGCATGAGCAGTTTGGTGGGGTGGGGTTTTTTATGTGACTGATAACAGAACAAGTCTTGTGATTTCTGTTAGTTACTCCTATTTTCTGAGATTGTTGATGGGTCCCTTGAAGACCTGCTCCTGTTCCGCTTGGGAAATATTTAGTGCACTGTCACAAGTTAGTGCACTGTTGTAATAGTTCAAAGGATCATGTTGCCCCACTAACAAATTACCATGTCAGAGTTAGTTTGAACTTACAAGCCCTTCTATTTCCTCTGCAGGTTGAAAATGTTTCTTTTTCTATTTCTCTTCTAGCTACAATTTGGAAAGCAGTATATGGAATGTAGTGCCTGTATCCAAAGGGCCACTCCAGAGATATGGACATACTCTTGCTTTATATCAGGTTTGGACTCTTCAGTGTTCTGTATAATAAATTTATATGTGTGTGCTGTTAGTCATCTTAAAACGAGTCACCATGAATGGAAACTTCTGAGGATAATTTAATTTCTAAATATTTTGTATTAATGTTTTCTTCTTCAGTACTTAGGTGCATTGCACAGCCTTGGGAACAGAGATTGTGCAATACTTCTCAATTACTTTGCTGACCATAAACCTTCCAAGATAAACCTGGCAATAAAAGGCAGAGGTGTGTGTGAGAGATAATTGGGGTTTTGGGCAGTGCTCTTGCTCACTAGGCACCATCCCCAGGCTGAACCCCTCAGGCAGAGCCAATTGCTGATAGCAGGGTCCTTTGGCAGCGCCATGGCGAGCGATGGCCCCGGTGTGGGGACTGTTCAGGGAATCCAGGAGCACAAGGAGACAGGACTGGAGAGAGGGCTGCAACACATGCCTGAGGGGGCTATCAGGGAGACGAGTTACAGAGGGTGACAGGCTTCTTAACTGTGACAGAGAAATACAGAATTGCTGTCACAAGATTTCCTTTGTTTGCATAAGGCACTGCCAGCAGGGCAGGACAAACAGGATTGTATCAAGTCAGACCCAAGTGTTCATCTCGCCTGGTCACACCTCTTGAATACTGGGTAACAGTGAATGCCTAGGGAAGAATATGAGAAAAAATGACAGGAACTTACAGGAGCTTCCTGAGAATTCTGTCCTACTTTGCAGCTGGGATTTCCTAAAATAGGTAGTACTTTTTTGGAAAAATTATGAATCCCTTTCGTTTATCTTCCATTTTTTTTCAATTTTGGACCATGTATTTATTTTAACATTGACATCATCCTGTGCCCAAGAATTCCAGAATAGTTTTTGAAGAAATAAAATCTTTTCAGAAACTGGTACTAGCTGGTTTAATTTTGATAATCCCTGCTTCTTATCCTCCATTTCTTTCCTCATACTACTCATGATTTTCTGTAAGGCCATCACACCCTCTACCATTTCTTTTTCGTGTTGAAAATTACTTGTGTTTTTAATGATCTTGTATAAGGAAGATGTTTCATACCTTGGATAACGTTGTACCATTGCCTTTACCTTTTCTAATTCTGTTATTTCCCTTTTGAAAAAGGAGAAATAACAGTCTTTAGTGTGTTCTTACCTCAGGGATTGATGCCATCTTTTTCTTATTAATTCTTTGGGGTACTTTAGCTTTTTGAAACTCTGCTCTTGGCTTTGAGCTGGTATTTTTATAGAACTGTCAGTTACATCCTCATGATTTCATTCTAGACAATTCAAAACCCATCTCCATATGTTTAGGCTTCAAATTGTTTTTTCACATGGGCATCTTTTCATCCTTATGCACGTGAGCATTTATTTACTCTTTAATTTTTTCTTGTCTTGCACATGCAGTATTAGGAGATCGCTCTGCAATTATTTGTGTTTGACTATTGTCTCAGCTATTTTAAATAACATAGTACAATCAAAAATATTGCTGTTTTTCCACTCATCCCCATGCCAGCTTGTTTTTTTTACCATATTCGACAAGCAAATCCCAGCTGCACATGTCTGTGGAACACCACTAATGATCTTTATTAATTTAAGAAGTGACTATTTTTTTTCCCCAAACTTTACTTTATAGACTTAATTTGCCTTGTGTTGTCTGCTTTCCTTGTTCCAGAACATCTTAGTTCATTTAGGGCATGAGGAATATTATCAAGCAACTTTTGGGAATTTCAGGTACATGTGTCATCTTGACCTTTGATTTCTTCAGAAAAATCCAACACTGTATTTGCAAGATATAACTTCCCTTTTCAAAAATTCATAGAATTTTTCTTCATCTATTTGTCTGTTTCACTCACTGAATTCTGACCTTTCTGCCTCTGCCTTACCAGTCTTTTGGTACAGACAGATTTTTAAACTGGAATTTACATACTGCAGACAGGGGTTAGCTCTTTAATTTCTTCAGAACTGATTCCAGGGACTTTCTTTTTTTTTTTTTTTCGTACTGTAACTTTCTGTTTCTAGTTTTTGCTATGGAAATACCTGTAAAGTCTACCATGAAGAACTCACGTGGGACAGTTGACCTCATTTTATTGCTATGGCTTTCACTTCTCAGAATGCTCCTTCAGACAGTCTGTTGGCGTTAGTTAGGCGTATTGCTAATGCATTTGAAAAGTGATGTCTTAGTACTTCATATATCCATTTTGCAGGCATCTCATTAAGGTGTTTCATACTTGCCTTAGTGTGAGTCTCTCTTTTAATCTGGTGGAGTTCAAAACTTTGTTTTGAAGTCTACTTTTTCTTCTAAGTTTCCATTATCCTTCTGTTAAGTTAAACTTTATTTTGTTATTTGTTATGGAAAGTTTTGTTTTCTTTTTCAAATAGGATGCATTCTTGTAATCTGAGCAAAAATATCTTACAATGTCTTAGAATTCATTTTTTCATGTATTTCGTATTTTTCTTTTAAAGATTTTACTCTCTTAGTTGTACGTTTTAGTTTCTTTTTATATAGTGACTACTTCCTCCAGGTTAAGAGGAATTGAAGGCATGGGTTGATATTTTGTTTTGTCTTGTTTTCCTGGCATTTTTTGTTCTTATGGAGATGAGTCTATGTGTGGCATGGTGAATATTGTAGAGGTGTTTTCAGTATTAATATGAATTTGGTTTTGTGCATGCCCTAACATCAACTCCAAGCTTACTTTGCTTCCTGTCAGTTCCCTGATTCATTACTAATGTATTATCTGTTCCTTGAAAGGTCAGATCTTTTTGACCAGTGACTTTGTTTATTACGGTTCCTGTAGAATGTGGACTTTAAGTCAAGAAACATTTGAGTAATGTATCATTTAGCAGTTCAGCATAAAGACTTAAAATATAATTTAACCTTTTTATTTGACAGTGCTAATATTTTCTTGAGACATTCCAAACTAAAGGGTAACAATTTTAGAAGTCCTTTAACCAGCAAATATTAAATGTGATCTCTGTTAATTCAGACAGCTCTTTGGATCTCAGTGAAGAAGTGCAACTCATGTTAATATTAGTGAAAGCTGCAAGCAAAGGTATAGTGAAGAAGCTGTGGCTGTTGTTGAAGACATACGTTAATTAGCAATTAGGATTCACTAATAATGAACCTATGTGAAATAATTAACTACTATGCTGCTTGTACTAGTGATTATGTTAAATGTCAGAAGTTACATGGGCCAAAAGAAGCTGATCATGCAAGTCAAAGAAATTTCAAGTGGGAAAGGTACTCCCTTCTGGAGTAATTTCCTACATTAACTTGTTAAGATACAGTTCTGATATTTTTCCTTTTAGATCCTCAGTCTCTTGAAAAAACCAGAAAAAGTAATTTAGAGTGAAGAGCAGTAGAACACAGTACCTAGAGATGGCAGCTTTGAGCTGAGTTTTCAGCTCTGTACCAGTAATTGTGTAATGTTTCCTTTATGGTTGATAGGAAAAAATATCCACAGAGAAGAAATTAGATTAAGTTTTTGACTTGAGCTTCTGAGATTTCAAAGCCTAGTGCTAGGCTGGAGTGAGAGCACAGAGCCAGTGTTGCCCGATTGTGGTGCAAGATAAATTGCAGCTGTGTGATTGGCTTTGTGAGAATGAAGTAAGTTACTGTGCCTATTTCCCTCAGAAAGCTTCTTTGGTAAAAACTGAAGTACTATTCTTCTTTATTCTGAAGAAAAAAAGATCTGAGGACTCCCACTGATGCAGTTATAACAAATCCTCAAAACTTTTTATGCATTTATAGAGGAGAGAGCATAAAAGAGCTCTTGCTTTTAGACCAACTAAACTGTTAAATAGTTTTCAAGCTGATTACTGGAAAGGTGCTGCTAGCAAGTGGTTCTGCTGCATCTCATAAATTGTATGTAGTTTCTGGCACCTTGATACTGAAAATATCAATGTACTTTGAAATAATTTATATAAGAAATAGGCTTATAAAGACAGTGGAGGAAATGACTTGTGAGATTTTTTTGTAGGTACATATAGCTTTGATAAACATGACTAGGTAGGGAGTAAATTAGAGCAAATTCCAAAACAATAGATCCCTGGAATTAAGGAGAAAGGGAGTTGCCTGCAAGGTGTATATGTGGTCACCTCTGGGACTTTACTCAGTTTTTGGTAGTATCACCAAAATTGGTTGAATTTGGCCTCGTAATTGAGCTGTTGGTGCTGGTCCCAAGACAGTGGAAGGATGGCTGGGCTTTGAGGTTTGTTTTCTTTCAGACTGGCGATAGCAATGAAGCAGGCAAGCTGATGTAGTAGTAACCATAAAGAACACAGACCATTTTATCTATAGTAAAATTTAATTTAGCTCATTTGACTTTTATGGATGTTACTTCCACTTTTATGACTTTATTAAGAAATGGTGATTGTTTTGATTCTTTTTACAAATTAATTGGTCTTGATGTTGAGTCTGTGTGTATCTTCTGGTATTTTTATTAGTCTTATCAAAAGCTAGTGTTAACAAAGCAAAGAAGAGTAAAAACTTTTTTTACTTTATTATGAACAAGATAAAATCTTTCACCAGTTGGTTTATTGTTATTCTTTAATGCCTATTTTTGTTGGCTATTGTAGTAAAATTTGAATAGCCCTGGAAATATTAATGTATTTTCTAACTATTCTATTAAGTAGCTATTGGTAGGTTGTACCAGCAATTTCTGTAGTTTTATTGTTCTGTGACTTTGAATTATATCTTATGCACAACTTGCTCTCATATTCTGATTTGCAGATCTCAGAAGTGTGAGAAGTAGGTGAGGTGAGCTGCCCTACACTTTTTGCATGTAGTCTTGAGAAAGGCGAGTTCCCTTCTAGGAAGTGGCTCTAATTTGTCGAGAGATTGGTTGTCTATGTAGAAGTGTCATATTTTTCATTCCTTGTTTCAATGTTATATTCCAGTTGGTTTGAAAGTGAAGTCCAAGTAGGGTCACCTTAATTAGTACCTTTGACTAAACCCAGCAACCATTGCAAAACTGCAAATAATGAAGAAATAAAGTGACAGCAGTCTTGATTAGGTTGACCTCCTGACATACAATGTGGTGCAGTATTGTCTTGACCTTGAATTTGGTCCTGTTGGGAACATAAGTTAAAAATTTCCTCTCCAGCAACTTATTCAGGTTCTTATTCAGAGAGGATTTAGTCCCACAACAAACTAAGAATTAATAAATCAAGCTTCAGGAGGAAGAGTTAAGTGAAGACTGCTTTCCAGTCTGTCAGACATGGTCTAAAGGGAGGATTGCTGGATCAAGTAGAAATGTAATTAATTTTGAATTTTGATATAACACATAAAATATTCTTGATACTGTTAACTATATTAAAGGAAGTAACAGTTTGTGGGAAGGAAAAAGGAGATATTAGACAGTTCTAAACCAGGTGGTACGTATTAAATACAAAAAACCGGCTTGTGGAGGATGAGTTATTACCAGATGACATTTTGTGAGACTTGTATTTTCCTTGGGGGAAAAAAAAATTGAGAATTTCTTTAATGATGTACTGATTTGACTAAACTTCTAGAAATTTCGGGTAAAAGTACAGAGAACAAAAATCCTAACAAATGTTAGAGTTCTGTTAGTTTACATAAAGTTACTTTCAATACCAAGGCATGGATATAGTCTAGGGAGAAAAGATTGATCTTGTTTCAAGAAAATAGAGAATGACTGTTCATGTGGTTTGTGAGTAAATTTCTTTGGCCAATTCTTCAGAAATGGTTTAGATTTATATAAGAATTAAGGCAGAAAATTCATTTCTGAGAGAGAGAGAAACTTTTCTGTGTAGCCATATAGTTAAGAAATACAGAATGAAAATTATATGGTTCTATTAATGTGATTAAGTTCCTTCCAATTCGTTAGACATGGATTATAAATTACCCCTTTGTTGTGGTTTTTTAACACTTTTTTTAGTGATATCTACCAGATAAGATTCTTATGGAATGCAGGTAGGGTTTGCATAAGAGTGAGCCATTTCAATGTACAGTCTGAGCAGCTAATTATTGTTCCTTTAGAAAAAAGAAAAATTTTGAAGTCTTAGGAATAAAAAAAAGGTAAGTTTTATTAGTCTTGAATTATTGCATTTATTTGAAATATAAAATCAATATGAACACTGAGATAAGGCGTAGGGAAGAGAACGTGTCCAAGGTCAATTAAACAAATGATTTTTGGCTGTTTGTTCAGGATTCAATGGGAAGGGCATGCAAGTGTTGCTCTGCTCTGATGTACAGTCTGTTGATTGGGGCTTAAGGGACAAGTGAGTGCTCCTGGTCTTTTGGTGATCTTTTAAAATATCCTCCTTGATCTGTTTCATTTTTCCTCACTGTAGAATTCTCCTCAGTCAAGGATCTTTGAGCAACTTCTTCCAGTCTTGACCATTCTCAATGAGAAAAGAGAAATGTTTATTCTTATACTTAAATTGAATTTCTTGTAATCCAAATTGTGCACATCATGTCTAGTTTATTTGCTGGATTACCTTGGGAAGAGTATGGCTCTCTCTTTTTTAACCTCTCCCACCAATCATTTAATTTTATTTGAATTATTTGGTTATTTAACTAACATTATCTCCAAAGATGATGATGGTATCAATCAGATGAAGAAATTAAGAGGAATTTTATGGCTGTAAGTTGTGTTGATTCTTTCAACATTCAAATTATGAGTTTACTTTTTCTCCTATACTTGAGTTATTCTCTTGGTCTTATTTTGTCCAGTCAAAATGTGCATGTCATTCATTACTCTATAAGGGAAATCCTGGATCAAATTAACATTTTCTTCTCTTGAAAAATGTGATTTAAATGTTTTGTTCAAATTCTAGCTTTAGTCTTATCATTTCTGCCTTCTGTCATCTTCTCTATCCAATATGCACTCTCAAATATTTACAGATCATATGCCTTTTTTCATCTTTTTTTATCATTATCGTTCATCAAAATTTTCTACTGAAGTAGTTTTTCCAGGGAAAAAATGTGATTTGAGAAAATAGAAACATTTATTGGAAAGTTTTGGTTCCACTGAAGCATACAGGAGGTGCACTGGCTGTTTCGTTGGCTTGGAACTGAACACCTGCAAAGGAACCAACTGATGGGATCTGTAGGTGGGAATGTCATGATTGAGTGAGCTGTCGATCTGCTCTGTTTACAGGAAGAAATTTCTCCTTTTTCTGTAATTTCCGACTGAGCAGGAACTCTGGAGTTCAGTAAACAATGTACTTTTCTATACTTCAATTTGCATAAAATAATAGTTACATGAAATCTTGGTTTAAAAGCCACAAGGTATTTCAAGGTTCCTGTAAGTTCCTAGAGAATGTTATTCATATGATAGAATATATCTAATGTGACCAAGGTTAATTTATTGAGTAAATGCTCAACTTTTCTATCTCATAGTGTAATTGAAGGTGTTTGTTTTGGTACCTGGTATCAGAACTTTAAAATATGAATGAGTTGGAGGCTTTGTATCTTCTTGGTGCTTATCTACCTGTTTTATTATCCCTTCCATGGAATAATCTGCTTCTTGTCCCTCTCTCTCCTCTAGACTGAGGACAGTTTTTAAGATCTTTAATTTGGGCCAGATTCTTCACACTTTTTGCACTAAGACTCTCAATTCACAAGTTTCACAAAGACTCTCAATTTTAAATCTTCTGTTGCCTTTTAAAAATATGTGTTATTTTACTTTGCAATCCTGCTTGGTTTGCTATCATATAAACAAATATCTACTATGCTTTATTCAAGTAAAGGTCAGCAGTGTTTATGCACTAGCATACTTTAAACTCTGTATCTTACATGTTGTGTCTTCCAGAAAGCCTCACCTTTAGCACATACCTTGATTTATATTTAGTATGTAAATAATTTATAAAGGTAATATAAAATTTATAAAGGGATTCCTTGTTTTCTGTTACAGTTTTTATGCTGCATAGGACCATTTGCACTCATATCATTCCTACAGTCCATTCCTCTAAGTCTTTCCAAATAAATGTCTATCTTCATGTGCTTAAGAGGTTGGTCTTCGACCAAAGTATGCATGTAACATTTTTTTGATTTCACTTCTGTATTTCTTCCACTGACTTCGGTCTCTCAGCTTGTTTTTCTCTGTGTTCAGCTGATCATCACTTACTTTTAAAGCATTTTTCCCCAGCACTAGGAGCTTCTTAATCTCAGAAATAGCCCTTAGCAAAGCTTAGTTAAATCTGGTTTTGTGGCTGATAAAGCAGTTGTCATGACCTTCTTGTCTTTTTCTCTGTGAATATTCTTGTATACAGGATCTGCTGTGTCACCTAAAAGATTGCTTTTCACAGAAGTGTTCTTTTATCTGAACTTTGAATCATTTAAGCAGAACTGTGAGGAGGACTTTGCTGTTGTCAGCTGCCTGAGAAATAATTTCAAAGTTCATCCAGCTCTTTAGGTCACCTTTTT
>VWZV01008126.1:437176-561504 GCA_013397155.1 Irena cyanogastra | reverse complement strand
TTTTTTTTTTTTTTTGTTAAGTGTCTTTCCTCAGTGTCAGAAATATTTTTTTTCGAATACTGTTGTACAGCCCCTGCAGCTCCCTAATTAGCTTTCTCTTTATGCTATAGTCAGTTATCAGCATTTGAAAAGAAGTAGTTCACAATTTTAGTGATGCTGATTTGTGTTTGGAGATCTATATGGTATTGTAAGGAATGAGCCATATGGAATCCTTTCAAGAAGAATATTTGTTCAAACCATTCCTTTGGATCAGTGCACATCCTTCTTCAGTTTTTGTGGGTCATTACCAAGCTCTTTGAAATGTTTTATCTACTAGGAAAAGAATGGGTTCACATACATATCTCTCTAATCCTACTACAGATTCCTTCTGTGAACATCTTTTGTTCAAACACCACCAGTAGCACAGAGTATCCCTGCATAGGAAAGATTTAAATTCCAAAGCAAGAAATGTTCACCGGCCTCAAATAAAAAAAATTGTTGAAAATTTTGCAGAAATTTCAAGTGTGCTGTGTAAGTGCATCGGACAGTTTGGTCAGGCATTTACTGACTAATCTCTCTGGGTATTGAGGAGTCTTTTTTTACTGTTCTGGACTCTGTTCCTTACCACCAACCACAGGTGTACAGGATAACATTAGAATCCTCTGAAGCCTTTGTGCTGCTGGACTGAAAAGACTTGTTATTCTGCTAATCAACTGTATTTGCTGTGCCTGCCCATTCATAGAGTCAAGAGCTCATCTTTCTTGATGTATGTGATGATAATAACCTTAAGTTTACATATCTGTGTTTACAAATCCATCAACTCCATTTACAATGTATAAAATTTCTGCATGATTGATGCAGATAGTTCTTTGGTAGTTTCCTTATGTTCCAGCCTCTTTTTCTGAGTATTTCATGCCAAGTCAGACTTTGCCAAATGTGCTAAACCTGCAGCTTCTTTTTTTTATTCTAATTGAAACCTGATAAGGCTTACTTTAGGGTAAGCCCTAAACATTACATTGCAGAATGCAGAAGACAGCTGCCAACTGTGCAGCATGCAAATGGGATGCAGAGTGAATGGGGTGCTTATGTCCTAGCAAAGACTGAATATTAATCTCAGAACCAAAGAAAGTTTTTTCCTCCCAGTATAAATGGTCCTTGAGCAAGTCTGTGAAGCCGACAATCTGGAATTTGTTCTGTGACTTTGCATACCTTGGTTTACAAATCCAGATGAAGTGAAATTCAGTAGGATTTTTTTCAGGCAATATTTCAGTAAATCACTCATTACTTCCCAGAACAGATGGCTCTGCTGTTAAAGGTGTGTGGTTCATGATGACTGGAATATCTGTTTTGCATCCCTTAGAAAAAACTCAAAGTACTCACCTATGGGATTTGATTTTAGTAAATGTGCTCAAGAGGAGCCAGCCACATCCTGGGCTGCATCAAAAGCAGCACAAGCAGCAGATTGAGGGAGGTGATTCTGCCTCTCTGCCCTGCTCTCATGGAACCTTGTGTCCAACTCTGGGACACCCAGTGTAAGAAGCACTGTTGGAGCAAGTCCTGAGGAGGGGCCACTGAGGTGATCAGATGTCTGAAGCACCTCTCCAAGAGGAGAGGCTGGAGGAGTTGGGGTTGTTCATTCTGGAGAAGAGAAAGCTCTGGTGACACCTTATAGCACCTTCCTGTACCTGATGGGGCTACAAGGGAGCTGGAGGGTGATGTTTTACAAGGCATGGAGTGGCAGGATAAGGGGAGATGGCTTCAAACTGTGTGAGGGCAGGTTTGGTTTAGGTACTGGTAAGAAGCTCTTCAGTGTGAGGGTGGTGGGGCCCTGGCACAGCTTGTCCAGAGAAGCTGTGCCTGTCCCATCCCTGGAAGTGTCCAAGATTAGGCTGGACAACCTGGGATAGTGGAAGATTGCTTGGAACAGTCTGCGATAGTGGAAGATGTCTCTGCCCATGATGGTGGGGGTAGAAGATAATGATCTTTAAGGCACCTTCCAACCCAGATCATTCTATAATTCCATATATGCATTTTTACTTTTCTTTGGGTTCTGGTGACTGGATTTTCTCAGAACTTAAATTACTTTGCTAGTAGGAGAGAGTGTGCTCTCTTGTGCATATGCTGAATGAAATCCCCATAGACTGAGTGTGTGGAAAATCACATTTTAATTCTGTGAACTGTTCCTTAAGAAAACAATATAATATCCTTTCTGTTTAGCTTTTTTTAAAATAGAATGCTGCAGTATGGATTAGAAGAGCCATGTAATTAAAGGTTTTCTGGTTGAAATAATCTCTGAGATTCATTTTGGTGTCATTTCATGACTAGGTTTATTTTTCAGAGAAATAGACTCCTTATCATTGTTGGTTTAGTTTAAGTATCGTTGTCTAGGATTAGTGTCTGATATTGAGCTGGTTAATGTAGAGATTAAATGTGAAGATTTAAATCAGATTGCTCAGTTATGAAATACTACTCAGAAGAGGAGTATGCAGTTCAGGTGTTATCTTTCTGTAATCCATTATTTGCTTTCTCCTCTCTCTCTTCCCATTTTTACAGGAAGACATCTACATGTATGGAGGCAAAATTGAAACGAGTTACGGCAACGTCACTGATGAACTGTGGGTTTTCAACATACCCAGTCAAACATGGAGTACCAGAATTCCTGCAGTCCTTGTCCATGGGCAGCAATATGCTGTGGAAGGTCATTCAGCACACATAGTGGAGCTGGACAGCAGAGATGTGGTTATGATTGTAATTTTTGGGTATTCTTCCATATATGGTTACACAAGCATTGTGCAAGAATACTACATCAGTAAGTCACTTTCAAATCATTTTTATCACATGCTGATACAAAACTGCTGATTTTTTAAAATGAAAAAAGGTGATTTTTCTTTTTTCAGAAAGAAAAATATGTATTTTCCAAAATAAATAAAGCCTTACCTTTTTTCCCTTCAAGTTATGTACATAAGATTTCTTGTCAAGTAATAGCACTTGATGTGTGTTTGGAGCACCATGACTTTTTCCATTTTTGTACGTGGTTGTGGTACCCTAAAGAGGATAAAAATTGAAACCAGAAATTCCTCACGGTGGTAATTGTGATAAAATGGTTTTTCAACACAGACTTGCTGTTTTTACCATGCAGTAGAAGAGCAAAACCAACAATAATTTAGTTAAAGATTCTCTAATTTTGGTGTATTATTTTCATTCTGTTTTATTGTTTTTAAATGTAATAACTTAGTTCATTATATGTAGGGGTCTCTCTTAAGGATATACATGTGGCTGTTAGAGGTAATAATTGAAAATGAACTCTTATTTTCTGTCAATAACCTACTGTGTCTGTCTGGCTTTCCACTTGTGAACTGCAAGCGGTTCCTAGGGGTGATTTTAAATGCTAAGATTAAATAAACTAAGAGAAATCTTTTTGTCATATACATGGTGCAGTTAAGATACTATATCAATGGAATAATATTGAAAATATTATTGAAATTCTTAGGTATATGTATGTGCCTACTAATTCTATTTACAGTTTTCTACTTTTGTTTTATTCCTTTTTTTCTGTCAAGTTTGTCTGAGTCTCTCAGTTATTTATTCAATGCAGAGGCATAATACAAAATTTCAAAGTAATACCTGCATGCTAAGGGATGATAATTGTTTTTAATGGTTCAATTTAATATTTTTTTCATGTATGCATATTTATATAATCACTGTTTAAATAGATTTATAGGTTCAGGAAATCCCTTCGAAACTCAGATGGTTCTTATGCTCTCTGGCATTATCTCTGATGGCAGTGTCAAAATTATGTAACAGTGTTGAAAAAGGATAAAAGAGAATGGCAGTAAGAGGAAGAGCACCATAATGTTCTTTATTCACACTGAAAAATTCCAATTTAACTGCATAAAAGCTACTATAAAACTCTGGTCTTAGAATGATGTTTCACAACAGTATTCTAAGATTTGTTAAGCATAAAAGGCTGTTTTTTGGAAAAACTTACTTTCAGAAATTTGTTTTTTTGACCTATCAGAGATGATTTTTTTTTTCTGTGGAGGAAACAATATGTTGTTCTACCTTTCTGCATGCTCATTCACTGTAATGTTTATTGGAAAACTTTAAATTATTTGCTTCTTCTGTTGGAACTTTAAGTTATTTGCTTCTTCACATGCTGCTAATTTAATATGGAGTAGAAGTACCAATTTTATTCTCACCTATTATTGTTGCTAGTTTAATTAGGAAGAAGGGAACATGATTTGTATTGCAAAATTTTCTGCCTGGCTGATTTTATTGATGGCCTTATGGTTTAAATGGACAGCTTGTTCCTATTTTTTTTTTTTTTTATGTTACAGCTACGTTTGTGGAGGATTAATAAAACAGTGTAGTTAAGCATATATAACACATAGAAACAAAGAAAGAACCTCAAACCTTCCCTACCATGGGGATAAGCTTGGAGCAAGAGAAAACAATTCTCTGTCAGTTATGTGTCAATTATTCTCAAGTTTTAATTTCTCCTTTTGGAGAGTATATTTTTGTCATGTTCTAATGAGAGATTTAGTTTAGTAGAGAAAATGTGCTGTACTTGCATGAAACACAAAGGAACCTTGTAACAGTAGAGGGTATTACTGTGGGAACCCATTGGCTTCAGGAAATCTCTTAATCTGATGAAGGATTGATTGTTGGGGCTTTGCAGAGCATGGTGTACCTGAACCATTGCTGCCACAGAGAATTCTCATGTTTCATTTCGCCTCCTTGCATCTCCCTCCTTTCCCTCCTCTCTAAGTTAAGTGAATTTTGTGGTACATTATCCTGAATTTTGTGTTGGCCGTGGCATTTATCTACAGTTTTGCAGCTCTAGGAACGCATTTTTAACCATAAAATTCCAGCTGGTGGTTTGAGTTAAGAATTGCTATTTTTTTGGGAGGACTTTAGCAGTTCAGGATCCAAACTTAAAAGACATAGGAAGTGAGAAGTATTCCTATGAACTCACCTGAATAGGAAAGGAAATTTCATGAAAATAAGGGCTTCTGACATTATAGAAAGAAAAATAAGAACACAATTTTTTCTTCCTCTGCTTGCTTTAAAAGCATTTTACTTTAACATTTCAAATTTTACTGTTATTGTTTCTACATGTTATTTATGGCTTTCAGTCCTAATGAAGGCTATTTTTCAAGCATTTATCACATGCCTACTGAAAGAAAGAGATAGAGGCAGTTTGTCCTTTGGTTCATATGAAGTGAAACCTCTAGGATCCAGTTCTTGGATGAACTTTGATGAACTTGGTACGTGGAATTCTGGTGCTAAAGCCTTATTTAGTTGCTGTGACCATGAGGTTTGGATTAAGAAACACCTAAAGGAGTTTTAAATAATGGTGGAAGTCGCTAACTTTTCATGTAGGTATGTAGTTCATGTTAATAAAACCTGCCAATCAAAGGTGTACCCGATCTCAAAATGCCTCTGGCATTGTTGGATTAGGGGAGAAAGTAATTTCTATCAGAGTAAAATAAATTCTGGAATAATTGGACAAGGTTTGCAGGCAGATTTTCACCACGCAAAGGCACGTGAATTTATTTCCACTCCAAAGGTGTGGTGGTTGCTGCAGGAAGAAAAGAGCTTCCTGTTGTCCTTTCTTGCTGCACCCAGACTTACGACTTCTGAGGAGGCAGTAAATCCTGATATGGGAATTATGTGGATGATTTTACTAACTTGGACCATAAAGCTTTTCTGGGTTACTCCCCAGGGAAATTTATTTCCCTTTAGGTTAGCAATACCTCATAAACCTTCTAAGAATCTCAATGTGAGTCTCAAGGTGAATATAATAATGTTGTTTTGTTTTAGCTAAGGTTTATAAAGGCTCCTTATATAATAAGAAATTTCTTAATAAGTCTTCTGTGATTTTATTTCTTTTACAAGATAGAGATTTCTTTGGATTAACATAATATCACTGTATTTTAGACTGAATTTTTTATGCTTTAGAAGTAGTTTATAGATTGCTTTTGATTAAAAGTATTTCTTTGAAATGATGTAGAAAGAAGTGGCCCCATGATGTAACATGCCTCTTCGTTTTTGTTAAAGTTAGCATGAGCTTCCTGGTTGCTTGTAAAATTTTCAAGTTTGTTACTGTGACAAAATGAAGGTGGCACACTGAGGTGCTTCTTGGACATTTTGTTCTTTTTACCTGATCTGTCTGAAGATTGTATTATGATAAGGACAGATCAGACCAATGTATCTTCCTTATTTTTACACTGTGTACTAGACTTGAAATTTAAATCTGGAAAAAAAAATTTAAAAACTCCAATTTCTTATTTCTGGCTTGTTTGTTCATGAAACTTTCTGCATTTGACTTTTTAAGGTGTTGAGAATGCAGTTTCAATGACTAATTTGGTCAATCAAGTACTTCTTATTCTTACATATATTTCAATATTCTTGTGTTATAATGATAGAAAGAGGGGGATCTCTGAGTATGAGAAGGGTTATGTAAACACCTTCAATAACAATTGAATTTTTCTTAGAAGAAAAGGTAGGTGAAGATTCATATCAATAAGCTGCTTCAAAAAGTTAGATCATATGCAGAGTAATGTCCTGAAATATAGACAGGATTGTATTTTTGTAGGAATGATGCAATACTCAAGATACTGAAGTGTGAATGATGTCCAAACTATACGCACACATTTCGGTATTTGAAATTCAGGCAACTCAGCTAAATTTTAGAATGGGAAGTAGGAGCAATGTAACACTGCTTTTGACTTTCATTTCAGAAGGATGTTGTGGGCCTCTTTTCTTGAATTTAGGTAGTTATTCATAGTAGTTTGTATTCATTCAAGAAGCAGCAGATTTTCACATTTCTACCCAAGTCATGTAAAGTGATGCAATGTGCAATGTTACTGTGAGAGTGTTCCAAATGCTCCACAGAATCATAGACCCATTTAGGTTGGAAAAGACCTCAGGATCATCAAATACACCATTGCTACATAAACCATAATGCTCCATAAATATTACATGAACCAGTCAGATAGAAATGCAAAATATTCTATTATGCATATTATCAACAGCATTGTGCCAATTTATGTGGAGAAATAGTTCTTTTTCCCTGAAAAGCTTATATGCCAATCTCTAAGATTAATCATTAAATAAATAAATGAAGATTCTGTTGGTAATAGAAATGTTTATCTGCAGGCTGACTCCTCACCAGCCCTCTTACAGAAATTGTATTGAGTAAATCTATTTGTTATCAAAGTAATATGTATGTAATGTACAGTATTATCAGTACAAATTTGGTATTTGTGTTCAGGACTGCACTTCTTCATAGCTTGATAATATCCAATGTGGGGATTGAAATAAAATACTGCTTACATTACATTACACATAAATGATGTAAATATTCTGTGTCAGTTGTAAATAGTGTATTACTCAAATACCAGCATTCATAAACACAAAAATCATCGCAATTCTTCCTCAGAATCTATACTTTATAGCTGAAAATGATGAGGCTCTTCATGAGAATCTGGAGGAAAAAGAGTTAATCTAAGCTACCTACATAATATCAGGTAAAAATTAGTAGAGTGGGATTTAACCTAACTTTCAGAGGAAGCAAGGTGTATGGTGCTGTGTGCAAGCCTTGCATAAGTAACTTTATAATGGTAGCCAGTTGAGGTTAAGAATTGGGAGACTGCTCCACTTTGAGTGTCCTTGTCCAGACTCTTTGCTCTTCTGACAGCCTCTAAGAGGCTGGAAGTGAATTATTGCTTCTGTTTCACATCTGTAGCACTGACTCCCAGTCATCACAGGCTCTTCTGTGTAGGCTGCTTTGTGCAGGAAATACCTTCTGGCTTGTTTTTTTTTGTGACTCTACATCAGCGTCTGGAAAGATGGAGGGAGGAAAAAAAGCCATTTTGGGGCTACAGGCTGCAAGAACTCACTTAACAGATGTATTTTTTTTTTGTTTGTTTTTGCTATGGTAAAATATTTTCCAGTTGTATTCCCTTCTTCAGTTGTAACAGCTATTGTGGCTGGTTTTATTTGGTGTCTCTTTTCAGTTATTAATCATGTGATATAAAACATGGATTTAAATGCCAATTGAATGAGCTGCTATCAAATTATTCTTTTGTGAGTGTTCTGCAGCTGAATGGGTATATTTGCAGTTAAAGAACTAAGAAACAGAGGTTGGAAATGGATTTTAGCTCAATAATTTTATAGTTTCTCCCAAAGTGGCTGCCCATATCCATGCACACTTGGAGCTGCCTTATGTTACGTGCTTCTCACGACTCTCTGCAGTTCAGTGTCTGCCAGGCTCCTCAGACTCCCCGTGACTGAGCACAGGTGTTCCTAATGAATCTGAAGGAGCTGGAGCACTGAATTCTCATCAGCGATCTCTGATGAGAATTAATCATAACAACTAATTTCATATTTGCAAAAAGCTTTGGGCTTTTTCTTAAATTTGTTTGTGCTAGTGCTGAAGTCACATGTGGGAGAGGATGAAATACTGCCTGGCAGCTGTAACAATGATGTATTTTTGATTTGATTAAGAATAGCAGATAATAGACTGACAACATCATCTAATTGCAGATATTTTGATACATTGGTATAAAAATACTTCTTAAAATAAATCTCAATAGTTATTGCTGTATTTAGAATTATATTGGAAATTATTTTATATACTTAAAACTCCTAGTACTGTGATTTAGCAGTAGTAAGCCTTTGAATTTTTAAATGTTTTAAATGTTTTTTTAATGTCTCTTCAAGGGTCTAACTCTTGGCTCGTACCAGAAACAAAAGGAGCAATTGTTCAAGGTGGATATGGCCATACCAGTGTCTACGATGAACTGACAAAATCTATTTATGTCCATGGTGGATACAAAGCATTGCCTGGTAATAAATATGGATTGGTGGATGATCTTTACAGATATGAAGTTAATACTCGGACATGGTAAGTTGGATTTATAATGTAGGAAACCAAGCTATAGGTTACTGAAGAAAATTGCAGTGTAGAGTAAGGTTCTAGCAAAATCAAGCAGGTTCCTCAATATTCTTTGCACATTTCAGAACAACACATCCTCTGCAACAAAATGGAAGAATTGTGGTGAGGGACTAGACTTGAGTCAATGGAATAGTGGAGCTATTCATTGAAAAGATGGCAGGGAGGAAGCTTTGTACACGTTCTACAAATTAGGAAAAGGTTCTCCTTTCCAGACACAACCACTGTGCAGAAATAGCGCATGAACGGTTTCCTCTGCTGGTTTTCATTCTGCTGGTGTACGTTACAGCAGCTGTTATTTAGAGAAGTAGAAAACCCTAAGAGCTGTGGATGGTTATTTTTCACAAAACTATCAGAAATAAGAGAGAAGAACTCTGGTATTATGTAGGAATCCTTAGTTCTGAATGCTCTTGGTGTTTCTATCAGTTCCTTGTTCCTCAAGTTTATTGTAATTTATGAAGGCTACATATATGTTATGTTCAGAAAGTGACCTGGAATGTTTTTTCTTTCCTTAGGGATGATTTGAGATCAAGAACAATTTCTTTGAACATTTTATTATTGTGATTTAATATTTGTTATAGAGTTCTAATGGCTCCACTTTAAGCATCTAAAGCTTGCTCTCAGATGTTGGACACATGAGTTTGGTTTCACTGAGGTTCTTAATACCATTAATACATGGCATTTGGAAACATTAATACAAGAATTTTTTTTCCCCTTTTAATGTATTTATAGGTTCCTGGAATTTTAATGCTTTCTTATTCTATTTTTGGAACAAAGTGATATTTTTTCCTTTGATAGTCTGTTTGACAATAAAATAATAATGATTGCTGGAATATTTTTGTGCATTATTAATATAAAAACTAATAAAAGAATACTTTATTTGACTCTATACTAATGTAACATTCTCTGAAGCTTGTAGAGAACTCAAGTCTTTGTTTTGTGAGATTTACACTGGGATTGAATTTTACTATGGGACTGAAAATGGGCGCAGAGGATGGAGTAATGACATGCAGTAATAAAATCTGAATCTTTGTTTACTGTATGTGTGACACCTTATGATTAGCATTCAAAGCACTCAGTGAGGTAAGAGACTGAATGTGGCACTGGGTAGGTGTGGTATGAGGAAGAGTTGGAATTTTGGTGGCTCTCATCTCCGTGCCATTTGCTGGTCCTCACTGTTTGTCTCTGGCACTCATTCCATTTCTGTGGCTGATCTGACAGAGCTTCATAGGCTTCAGGAAGCTGAGGTATACAAATCTGATTACCTGTTCAACTCAGTTGCATGTAGGTTTTAATTTCTTAATATAAATTAAACAAGCTTTATGTTTCTTGGAATGTGAGAGGGCAATATTTTAATTTCCAGCATGAGCTGTATTCCTAATACACTATGGGGTATTACAATGTTGGCAATACCTGCATTGCTTTGCATTACTGCCCTGTTGCTGCAGCTGGGGCACAACTGGAGCTGGGCTTGGATAATGGCCTGAAGCAGTGGAAGCACCTGCTGGCTTCTTGGTATTTCTGTTACCATTACAGAGTGGTGCTGCTGCCTGCAGCACTTGGCACTGGCGTAGTTAACACGGACCAATGTTTGCAGATACGCGAATATGTGCATAAATAATGGATTCAGGGGAAACCTGCTGAGACTGTCACAGAGTTTGCATGGGGTTCATATGTGTTGGAGAGTTCTCTAGATTGCCCTCATTAGTGATGCTAATGAATAGTGAAAATCATGGCCAAATTAACAAACTTCCAGTTCTGCTGAATCTTGAGGAAAAGTTGCTGTAACTCGGAGGGATGAAACTCAGCACACAATATGCAAAGATTACATGAAAAAAAAACCCACACTGTGGTAGGGACCAGGTATAGGGCAACACAGTTGGGTCACAAGTAGAATAGTGAGTAGCCCAAAAAAGAAACCTGTAGAGATTGTTTATATCCAATGTGTAGTGGGGAATCCTTAGTTATCCCCAGAACAGTGTATGTCTCTTCAGGCCTTTAGTGATCAACACAACTATTTGTAGACAGCTGTGAGGCAGATCATCAAGGCAGAGCCTGGTGTATAGCAATTAGTGTAAATTAGGCAATAGGGGCTGTAGACAACTGGAGAAGCAAAAGGCAGAAAGGTATCTGTAGTTTGAATGGACAAAGATAACGTGTTATTAGAATATTATCATTCTTTTAAGTCATAGCAGCAGAATTCCTCCATTGCCAGTTGAAAATAACTTAAAAATAATGTCTTGTTCTACTTCTATGTAATTCTGATTTTCAGTGCTGCTAACTGATGAGTTGAACCCAAATACCACGTTTTTCTGGGGGCACCATAAGTATCCTGTATCAAGCCAATTCGTGGTTAGAAAAACACACTTATGTGGTGCTCTGTTTTTGAAGTATGTTAATCAGAAATACACAAGAGAAAAGCAAGTCGCTTAATAGGACAAAAAAAAAGGGGGGTCAAAAGCAGAAGCACATACGTGGGTATGTAAGTGGGTTGAGGGAATTGTCACATTTTTAAGCAATAAAAAAGCTCATTTATTTTCGTTTAGTCTTTGATATTTCTTTTGATGTTACTTTCCAGGGCTAGGGGGGAATTTATTTCAATAATAATATAAGAATTCAGGTTTGATGCTTTCCTTTCAACTTGTATAAACATGCGATCATTTATCACTTAAAATATTTCAAGTTTGTTGATTGATTTATACTATTATGTAAGAAAAATGTGATGTACTTTAAACCCTCTCCCTCAAACATGATGATGATGTAAAAATACTGAACAAATATGGGAGTGGTTCAAGAGTGACAATATTATTCAATCATAGGAAAGATTGTTGAGTCAGTTTCTTACAGAAAACGAATTACTAACAGTTTAATTGTAGATTTGAGCAGTGTATAGTAACATAAATGAAAATGGGAATCTAAACTTGTAAACTTAGATTACTGAAACAATGAAAGTTTATTAGGAGCATGTAAAAGGTATTGTGTACTGGTGATCTAATCAGCTCTTCACAAACATGTCTACAGCTGGTCTGCTTAACTAATTCATCTGGCAAAACCCACAGATGGTTACTCTCTTCCTTGGTAAGATTTATTTGCTGGGATTGAATCAAGTTTGTATTCTGTTCTTTCTGCTGCCTCCACATCTGCCGCTTTCAAACTGTGGCATTGATAGCTCTTGGCTACTCTTGGGGCTGTGCCATTGCTCTGGCACAAAGCAGACCACACACACAGAGGCTAAAGTGAATAAAGACAGAGATCAAAGCCTCAATTGCCTGGACAGTGGACAGTTGGGGTTTTTTTAGCACTGAAGTTTGCTATATTTGAATTTACCAGTCTGAATAAGTTTATGGAGCAGTGCAAGTATTTTCAATATACCTAGAATGCTTTCTACCATTTCTTTTTCAGGTCTGAGTGGTCAATTAATTAGTAAAAAAATTTTTTTTCCTTTTGCAATTTTAAGGACAGTCTGAAGATCATTTTAGCATTCTAAAGAATTTTTTATTGCATTTCTGGAGCAAAAAGCTAACATGACTAAGGATATATAAAAATAGGAATTAATGCTATGAATGAGTTTTCATTCAGTTTTGAGTAAGATTTACCATATCAGTAATAATTTCTGAAGAATATAAACCTGTTAAAATTAGTTTCAGCTATATTATTTGGCAAACTGTTTTATTTTAAATGAAAGTGTGATATTTTAAATACATTTTTTGTACCATGAGAAAATGGATAATCCTAGAAACAATCTGATTAAATATCATTGTATTTACTGAATAATAGCTACAGTTTACTATTTTTCTTGTTTTGTATTGCTTTCATGTACAAATTTTCTTGATGCTCATATACAGTTTTTCATGTGTTAGTATGTATTTGCTCTTATGTTTTGTAGGACTATTTTGAAAGAGAGTGGATTTGCCAGATACCTTCATTCAGCTGTCTTAATCAATGGAGCTATGCTCATTTTTGGTGGAAACACTCATAATGATACTTCCCTGAGCAACGGTGCAAAGTGTTTTTCTGCTGACTTTCTTTCATATGACATAGGTATGTATTGTACTGTTTTTTTCTCATTTTAGTTTTTAAATACCACAATATTGCTTTCTCAAGTTCAGCTAATGTGATTCTTTGTAGTTTTGATCCCAAACACCTTCAAATTATCTATAAATTTTACAAGTTGAAGTTTTATTTTTTCTAAAGATTTTGGTTTGTGGGGCAAGGCATAGCAGCATCCATTCCATTCTCACGGCCCTGGATATTTTTGTAGTATTTTGGCAACACACTTTCAAGGAAGACAAACTGAAAAAAGGCTCTAATGGCAAGTGTTATTAGGGCTGAGTGAAGCCTGAAGAGCTTTTAGAACATGATAAAAGGATGTGGTATATATATTTTCACGAGAGTATGGCTGAGAGCAAAAAAGATTGTTGTTTGTAAATATATGATAATAATACAGTTTGGAGGAAAACTGTGGGATAAGACAAGACTAGGTAGGTGTCAACTTTCATTTTGGTGAGTGGTTCCTACCCTTTGAGCTGTACACTTATGGAAAAGCCTCCCTATAGGATTGTGAAGGCTATAAATAGAAGAGGATTAAATGAGTCCATAATCTTTTTCCTATGTTGTGCCACTGCTGTTCTTACCATAAATAGTTTTTCGCTTCCCTGATGTTCATGTCTGTATTTTATGCATAGGCTTTAAATATAAACATATAACTCATATTGGGGCTTTAAATATAATCATACAGCACACATTGGGGCCAGAAAGCACAGTCTCTTGTCCTGGGAGCCAAAAAAAGGGAAATGTGTCAGAGCAGCCTGGGAAATGAACTCATGCATGCTCCTGGTGAGAATAGCCTGTGGATATTGCCTGGATCTACTTTTGGCAAGCGTTTATCAGCTGCCTACAGTGGTAGAAGAGGCTGAGACATGATCCTTCTTTTAAGACTGGTTAATGGCTCTTTATGGCATTCACTGTAGATATCAATGCAATGTCTTTGCTTTAATACAAAAATAATGACTAATTTCAATTCATGGAACATATATGGGTTATTTCCTGCCAGTTTTAATGGGTGTGCAAATAATACCTTAGCCAAACAGTTGGATTTTTCTACTGTATCCCTATATTGCATAGTCCATAGTTTCTTATAGGCATCTGATGGTGTGAGCTCTTGATTTTATTCTCATTTCAGTTTACATGTGGATTTAATTTTTAATGAAACAGAGCTCCTTTCTCATTTTGGAGCGTAGTATTATTTATTGGTCTACAGTTATTTGTAAATGTGCACTTATAGATCAATAGTGTGAGTCCTAAGATCTGAATAAATGTAACTTTCTGACTTTCACACACCAGTAGTTTTTTATTGTCTTTCATGAAAATGCTTTATGCTTTTTTTTTCTTAAGTAGAATGATATTTTGGTTTGTCTAGTTAGTTATATTTAATTTGGTTTTTGTGTTCTCTTGGAAGTCACATTCTCCATGTGTTATGAAACCGACAAAGTACAAAAGAAGCGGATATAGTAATCACTCTTCAGATGTAGTAATTAATCTTAAAAAAGGGAATATATGAAGATTGATTTGATTCAGACTTACTCTTCTGTAATATTCATTTTACCAATTTAGAAACAAATCTCACAGTATACATTCGATAAAGACATTTTTCAGAAAGCTTGAAATATTTTACGAAGAATTAAATAATTGCACAATAGGTATATTTCAGAATCTTATTTACTTTATATCATAAGTTTTTGAACAATGCTTGGAAGGAAAAATATACGGTGCTATCAGCATCACATTTCCTAGATACCTTGCAAGTGATGGAGTGTTAGCCTTGCCTTGTAAAAAATGGGTGCTGTCTGGAAACCAGCTGGATCCTGGAGATAGAGCCTATGCTATTTATGTTCAAGTTGGGCTGGAGAGTACTTTTGATTATCTCTCTTATTGTATGCGACATCGTCCTCTGGATAGATTGCTTCAGCTTTTTATTAGCCATGAAAACACTGCTTTTCATATTAATGTGAAGTAACTGTCTGGCTTCATCTCAGTCAAGCTTAGCTTTCTGAAGGGTTTGTTTCTAATGCACTTTGGTAATCCACACTCCTCCTCTAGTCCAAGCATAGAGATAAGTATCTCCAGAGAACAATTCATTTTACCAAGCTTAGGTCAGAGTTGCCTTTCTCCCACTTGCTTTTCTGAGTCAGTCATTGCTCTCTAAGTTCTGAGCTTAGTCTGTAGCAAGTTTTAGACATTTAAATGTGCCATGAGTCAAGAGCTCAGTTCAGTAATTTGAAATACCTACTGCATATTTGTTAAAGGTGAAGACACAGAGATGAGGAGACGTTATAAAAACTGCTATGGTGCCATAATTTTTGTAATTTAATATTGCTTGATATATTTACTTACATAGCAGTAAATACATAAGGAGAGGACTGTTACATTAAAAAAAGACCTTTAGAAATCTGGCCTTGGTATACTTCTATTCTGCTTTGATATTTTACCGCCAGGTTGCCCCTGGGTTGCTCTGGAAACCCCTTAAAGATCCACAGAGGGTCATTCTTGTAGAGGTCAGGTATTTTCCAACTGTGCTGTTACTGCTTCATTAATCTGAAAGAGGAATCTTGGCAATGAGGACAGGTCTTGAATGCCATGGTTGACCTGCAGTTTTCTGAGTGATTTTGGTTATGGCTTTTCTTTACAAGGGCCTCTGTATGCTTAAAACTTACATTTCTGTTCCAATCAGATCTTAGAAAAGTAATTTAGATTATATTTTATGACTAGTACTCACATGCAAAATTTGCAGATAAAAATAGATTATTAGACACACAGAATCAGAGTTTAAAACAGATTATAACTACTGAGACCAGTATTAAAATACAATTAAATAAAAGGGTTTTTTTTTAAGACTAAGGATGTTTTAGTTTCTGGGCCAAATGGTGCAGTTAGTAAAAATATCTCTGCATGCCTAAGTTCCTTAAGTTTGAGTTCATGAAGTATTCAGTCTCAGTCCTTTTGTTCCACATTTGACAGATATGTACAGAGAATTATTGACAGGGAATCTCTCTAAAAGCCAACACCTGAAATCCTGGCAGCTGTTTCTCTGCTTTCTCCTAGTGGTGGTTGGAGTTCTGCATTGTTTGGATCTGTGGGAGAAGTGCAATAATCTCTGTGTTACACTAATAATATACTCCACAATATTTCTTTTGTAACTGTCTGGATTTCAGTTTATTATTATGGATTAAATAGTATGCAAATTCAATTGCTTATGAAAGACAGTATTGCATATGAAGTATTAAGTTTCTTCTAGGGTATTCAAACAAAACCTAGAAACATTCTCCTATTTTGAAAAAAAATTCAAAATTTTTTCATGAGATTAACTTTAGTTCCACTTGTAATCAAACATATTGCTTGTATTTTGTAATAAAAATGCATTGTTTATTCATAAATTGTTTGCTTGTAAAGTACATTGTTTCCCCTCTAGTCTTTGCTATTAACAAAATGAAGTAGTTTAAATATCTGTGAAATTTTTTTTCCAATATGAACACATCTATTTTTGCAGTTCTCCCTGTTTCTGGAGTTACAAATGGATTATCAATGTGCCATCACAAAGAAAATGTAAATCAGTGCCTGTGAAAGATTACGTTTTATGCGTTCCTAAGCACTTAAGTTATAAATGCAGTTTTGGTGCAGTCTGTAATAGCAATTACGCCCATATTGCTGTGCTATTAGAAGAGCAAAGCCATAATAATATAATGCACTAATTGCTCCCTTTAACAGCAAAGTGTGAGGTTGTTGATTTCTTTATACTGCTTGGGGAGTCACTGTTATGTGTATAGACTCTGTTGTAGATGTTAGTTCTATAGTTTAAATTCTATTCGTGCTGTTTTGAACATACTTGCCATTGTGTTTTCCTGAGAGTAAGGAGATCTTTATTATCTGATTAAAGAAAAATATTTATGCAGTGTGGAAAGACTCAGAAAATAAGTTTTCTTCTAGTACATAACTTTCATGATGTTTTAGCTGTTTATGTTCAGTGTTTAGTCATCCAGAGTCATAAATGAGAACCAGACAGAAGTATAATGGTGTCCATATGTTGTGAACCAGCATTCCTTTTTTTACAAAAGGAAAATGAACTTAGTAATTGTTAGAAATATATAAAGAGAAAACAGAAGCATAAGCTGGCATTGAACTCTGTGTAGCACATAAGGCTGCACTGCATTGTTGCAGTGTGATTGAGCAGAAAAAATACATTGGCATTTCAAATCTATTTAAGTAGTTTGAAATTTAAAAACAATTTGATAAATGCAAGCATAAAGTAGTGGTTTCATATAACTTCTTGTAAAACAAAGCTCTGAATGCAGTAAGAGGTTGTCACTAAATCAGTTTGCCAGTGCCAAAATACAAATGTGATCCTGGATCCTGTTGCCTCTTTTTAAAAGACTGTCCTAACAACTTTTGCTTCTTATTTTTAACAATACTATTTTTTTCTATTTTTTTTCCTCTGCTCAGTCACATTTTGGTAAACCTAATCCTAGTTAAATTTTTAAAATCAAATTCTGTGTTCAAGTATTTTACTGCCACAACAATAGTGATTAGAAATTATTTGGTTGTTTTCTGTTTGGAGTTTGTTTTTCTTTTTTCTATAAAATCATACTGGGAAACCTTGCGGTAGTGTATGAATACTGTTGCAGCATTGACAACTTTCCTGTCATCCTTTCTGATATCAGTAATGCAGTGTTGATAGTAGGTTGTAGATGAGATGTGCTGAGGCCTGACCTGTTGGAGTGAGAGCTCTGGAGAGCAATACCCTATTCAAAGTTCAAGTGGGGATTTTCTCAGCCAGCATCAGCTGATTGCTTCAAATCCAGTGCATTTCTATGGTATTTCATTACAGAAATGTGTGTGACTGGCGATTCACTGTCAGAGCCGCTTCTGTATCATCTGGTAACCATTTAATCTACACCAGGGAGGAGGATGAAACTTTTTCTTTTAGTGTTATAATGTGGTACAGCTTATTCTTAAAGCAGAAGCCTTAGTAATAGAAAGAAATACGCCTTTATTTCTCCTTGTATTTTCAGTGGCTCAAAATTCTGCTATAAGTTTGGAATGAATAGTATTGTTTCTTCATCTGCTTAGTAACTGGTTCTGTTAAAAGCAGAATGTACTTCCATGTGCTATTTGCTGTACCTGGTTACAGATAGAACAGATACAACAATCTTACACTTAATATCAGTAAAATGCCTTGAGGGCATAACATTTTATGGAGGGAAATATTTTATTCTTTGCTGCACAGAGTTTACCATTATTATTAGACTTAATATAATACACGCGACACACAGAATGCTGTAATATTGATAAATCATATTGTAAATCATATTACATTTGCCATTTGTCATTTTTTTTCTTGGAGCAGTACAGTGAAGTCTGGAAATTTGGATGCTTGGAGTTGTTCAAAAGGAGTTTGAAGATGATGGGCAGGGATGAATTCTATTTGATTCTTTACTGAAAAACAGCAGGAATCAGTTGGCTAGCTATCTGTATTTTGTATTAATCAACTGTACAGAGAAACTCACATCAGGAATTGAAAGCTGAGCAAAAGTATTATTCTTGCACAGTGCTCTGTTCGGTAGTCATTGAGAAGACTAGGAGGAGATAAGAGGGGAGGCTATTTGTAATAAGCTTCCCTCCCTCATTTTTTCTTGTACTGTATTGAAAAGACCTGCCAGTTTGAAAAATACCATCAGTAAGAAAGGAATTATTATATCTCCAGCCCTCAGGGGTTTCTCATCTGAAAACCAGCCTTTATTATGATTTTATGGTCTTCCCTTGGTGTTAAATCTCAGTTCTTCTGAAATAAATTTCGAAGTACAGGAAAGACTATATATTTATGTTCATAATGTATATTTTTGTAAAAATAAGAAAATTGATGTCAACACTTCCCAAGATCAGATAAAAATTTGGTGTGAGTTTTAAAATGGGATGGAAATTTAGTGTGCGTTTCCTAAATTGTTTCCTTTACCATCAAAGGCACACAAGCTCACACATGCTGTCTGTTAATGTGCAGTGACTTAACAGCAGCAAGAACTTGATTTTAAAGTGTAACAGTAAGATTTTGCTGGTCAGTTGTTAAAACGCATTTTTTATAGCTTTTAAAATTGAAGTATTTTCTTGAATTAGCATTTGAATTAATGATTGGACTGTTGATCTCTTATTTCTAATAAATAATATTGCTCTTGGTCTGAGTTTCTTTCGTGAGTCAAACACCCTGGAGGTATCTAATGCCAGTGTTATGGATGGATATGGGTAATACACAACTTCTATATTTAATACTACTCCCAACTTTGTCAGAAACCTATGATCATAAGTAGTTAGTTGGTGTCCTGGTGTTGAGATCTTTTTAGTTGAAACTCTTTCAGGAACATCTCTCTGGCATTGGACGTACTTTCACCGCACTATTTAAGTAGAGAAAATAAGAAAAGAACAATTGTGAAAGATGAAGTTTATTAATAATTCCATAGTGTTATGGTAATACAATGTTAACAATGATAGTGACAGAAGGTAAAAGTTGAGAAAGAAGTAAGAATTTTGGGATGTATTGCTCCCATAAGACCGTGAATGAAACTTGCTATACTTTCTTCACACTGCTAATTCCATCCTGAGTCTACCACCTGATGTCAAAATTATTGCTGTTTGCGCCATCTGCTTTACTCCAGTAATAATGTGCTTTTAGTTTCTGTTTCCAATTTCTAAAGAGGTGTAATTGATTTATTTATCACAGCCATGGTCTCACACTGGCTCTCTTCATGGGCTCAGGCTGTGATTCGGTGGAAGCCCGAGTTGGTTTTCGGTGTTGCTGCTGTAGCTGTGCCATCCTATCCCCTCCTGTTGCTGAGTCCATCCTCAGGTGACCTTGCACCGAGGTGTTCCAGCATGCTTTGCTAACAGGGTGCTGACTGCACAAGGTGCTGCTGTCAACAATTATCTGCTGCATAATTTTCAGCATTAGAAGTGCCAGAACAGCAGCACTGGCAGAGTTGGGCTGTCCTGACAGTAGGAACGAGACCAGCTTGGAAGACAGTTTGTTCCTCCTGGATTTATCCATTTCTGGATTTTTAAGCTGAGGAGTGAGGTGTTATGATCTGACAGTCAGATCATAAGTCAGTAAAATTTAAGTAGGAAGTGATGAAGAAAAGAGTATTTGTTCTTAAGAACTAAAACCCTAGTCAGGAAAGAAAAACTAAACCACGCCGAAACCACATTTGTGTGCAGCAGTTCTAAAAGAAATGTGCTTGAATAATTAATTTGATGTGGAGATCTTGATACAACATTCCTCTCAAGTATGTGGAAAGTAGTTAGTAGCATACTTAAATCAAGATATCAAAAGTAAGACAATAATGAAATGGGTTGCACATCTGGAGGAGTGATAGTTTATCTTAAAACACTTAAGAAAAAAACTAAGTTCACTGCCATAGATATTCCATGAAATATGTATAAATTGAAACCCTTTAGCTAATTTCAGAGTGTGTAAACATGAGGGCAATATTACTGTTCCCTTGATAACAACGATGGCCGGAGCTTGTTCCTGTGGGTGTTGAAAATGGCTGTGAAGGCAGACAACTGTGTGTAATAAAGTGACTCTTCTGTGAATGTCCTGTGGTCTTGATAAATGTTAGGATAGATCAGTGTTGCTGACAGGTTCTTGGAGCATCTACTCACAAATGCATCTAAAATGAATTGAGTTGATTTATCCTTGAGTGGTTAAAATATACTTCACATGTATTTTGCTGAAAAAATTTCAAATTATTTGATATATGCTTGGTGTTTTGTCTTTCAGCTTGTGATGAATGGAAGATTTTACCAAAACCTAATCTACATCGAGATGTCAACAGATTTGGTCACACTGCTGTTGTCAGTAATGGGTAAATGAAGTGTCTCTTAAATTTTCCTTGCCATTTTTCCGAAGGCAAAAACTGCAGCAGAAATCACACTTATATGAAGTATGGTTCAATAACAGAACTGATGTAACTTTTTAGAAGGGAAAGTAGTGCTTGTCAGGTGATCAGTACAGCTAATCCCCAGCCTGCTGGGGGTCTGTTCAGTAGCATTTCAGGTGAACATTCCAGTGTACTGAGTGTTTTCTCAGTATTGAGGGCTACACTGAATTTCATATTTGGTACCATCTCTAACCCTCACTTAGATGTGATGAGAGAAATCTTTTTCTCTTTGCAGTATGCTATAATTCTTCATTCTTCTACAATCATAAAATAACCATGTAACTAAAATTTGCTGGAAAAAGGGGAAGATTTTGATGATACTGATACAGTTATCATCTTTACCACTTGAAGGAGGAAAAGCCTGCCAGCAACAAGATGATGCTATGTTGGAAAAGTTGTAGCAAACAGTAGTCAGCTTTAAAAAATGTGTATTGTTAACTTGTTTCAGCTTTTGTTTTGCTGGTTCAACTGGCCCAGTATCTGAAGTTGCAGTACTATTGATCATTGTACCTCTTCTACATTATTCATCACATTATTAAAATCAGTACTTAAATATTTGTGAGCCACTTACAGATCCTCTATATATAGGGATCCTGTATAGGTCAGAAATGAGATAATGAGTAATGCTACAAATAAGAGTGTGACTGCTGTTAACAAAAATAGCACTAAATTGTAAGTATGTACACAGAGCACTTGACATTAATCAATGAACAGATTTATTTATTAAGACCAAATTGCTTGGAATTAATGAATTCCGCGACTGATAGTTTTTCATTATGATTTGTGTGTTTTATTCCATCTAAACAATGTCTGATACTTTGAGAACCTCACTTTCTATGAATTACATTAAAAATGCTTTTTTTTTTTCGTAAAGAACTTAAAGAACTTAGTGGTATTCCTGGTAGGGTTTTTGGCACCAAAACAGTGCAATACAAGACACTCTCCAGATTTCTGCTATCAGTAACTCTGTGATTAATTCTGTTTTAAGAGTATATCATACAACAGATGAAGAGGTTTTCTATTACTATCTTTTACCTGAGACAGTTCTTAGTTTTAATGAGGAGGATGAGGACTCAGGTTTGGTCTTTTGGTTCCTGCGTCAGCAGCTACTGTACCAGAAATGTTACCAAAAAGAAACATCCATCTTGCCAGTTGTTGCTGCCTGTCTTAAAAAGAATGTTCTTGTTTTCAACAGGCCAGTATTTCATGCTCTGTTCTCAGTATTTAACTGCAAAAATGAGTGCATTCTTCCAAAGTTCTTAATTCTTTTTTCCAGACATTTGGTTGTGCCACTCCATAATGCATACAGCACAGGGAGCTTTCAGCAATTTTTTTCTTACTCTCAACTTCCATGGAGAAATAAATTGAAAAAATAATCAATAAACGAACCACTGATAGAGTCTTTATTAGAGAAAGAATAAAATTTTTTAAAATTATAATATGTGAGTTTTAAATTGTACATCAAGATAGATAAGAAATCAAGAAATTGTGTCTACAATAACAGTTCAATTTCACTGCTTTTTCCCATTAGGTCCATGTATATATTTGGGGGTTTTTCAAGTGTTCTATTGAATGACATCCTCGTGTACAAGCCTCCCAACTGTGAAGCATTCAGAGATGAAGAGCTGTGCAAAAATGCTCGTCCAGGAATAAGGTGTCTGTGGAACAAGAAACATTGTGAATCTTGGGAATCTGGACATGCTAATAATATCCTTAGAGCAAAATGTCCCAAGAAAACAGGTAAGTGAATTCTAGTCAGGTTTGTAATGCAATGTAGGAGATGGGGGTGGGCAACCCCTGAAGAAGTAACCACGTGGAAGTGGTGACTGGAATGTTAAGAGTGTTCCCCTGTGAGAATACCCAGTGCAAGAGATCTATTTTTTAAAAAGATCATTCACTTGTGGAATCCTTTTGTATTTTACATGCAGAGAAGCAGATGCAAAAGAGCACAAGTTTAGGGTGTTAAGGCAGAGCAGGACAGCAGTGAGAGCACAAATGGGCACTGCAAGTGATACCTGGTGTTACGAGCATATGGCACTCCCACACCTGTAGGTACCAGTAAGAGAGGAGAGCATCACTGCTTCAAGTAGATTACCTGTGAAACAGAAGCATTTGCACAGCAGAATATAGTGCAGGCACAGCTGGAAAAAAACCTGAGGCAAACAAACCCTTTGCAGTGTGTCAGATGGGTTCAAGTTTGTCATATGAATTTCTCTGTGGCATTGTGATGGCTGTATTGTTTGAAACAGCAATTTACTGTTGTGAATAACTGTTCCGCCCTATTTCTAAGCATTTTGGCTTGTCACAAATAAATTGCTTGTGAAAGTGTTGTTCTTATATGTCACATGAACAGAATATTTATCACTGCTACACGCACCTACTATTTTTTCTGAGCATCTTTCCTTTCAGCACAGTGTAAAATTGCTTCCCAAACTTTGGCTGTGTGCTGTGTGTACAAACTGCCATACAATTAAACTGCCAGTCTGTGTTTAATGTTTGTTGAAAAGTTACTAGCACTGCTATTAATCAGCACTCCAAGACATTTTATTTTTCTGATAGCTTTTACTTGTTTCTAGGCTGGCTATAAAGTCACAAACTCAGAAAAAAAGGTACATGATATAACAAAAACATTATTCAGGTACAGTTTTCTGGAAAGTGGCTTTTGTACAGTTTCAGAACTTTTAGAGATCTACAGTCTAAAAAGTTTCATCTATATAGAAAAAGAAAAAATCCTATGGCATTAAATTCAAAAGTAATACAGATAAAAGTGGATCTTATAAAAAGCTGATCATAGCAACAGGTGTTTATAACAGCCAAACAGAACAAAGCACAGACAGGCTGAAGGAAAATAAAAAAGTTAGAGCAGTTTCTCAAATACAGGTGCAGCAGTGGAAATAAAGTACAACTCAACTTGGAAGAGATGAGGTCTGTATAATTCCAGTTCTGAAGAAGTTGTGTGAACAGCACTGTTTCACTTCTGTCAAATTCTTCCAGTTACAGGTGGTAATTTTTTTGCCAAAAGCCAGTTTTCCATATATTCTTTTACATTACTTGACTCAGTTGTTACTTGGTTGAGAGTATCATCTGAGAAACTGCTGATGGTCAATATTAAGGGATAAGCAGAAATTTTAGTAGTTTTCAAAAGATCAATTCTTGGATGACAAGACTTCCCTGGCAAGAGAATCTTGTAAGCTTACATAAACCTCAAACTGAAAGAGCCAAACCAAACAGGAATTAAACACAGTAATCAGTGTAGGAGATGATACCAATTCTCCTATTTTGCATCATGATGATTTTTAAAACCTTTGCCTCCTTTAAACAGCAGTAATCATTTCTGTCCTAAATGATTTTACATAACCTAAATTTTAGTCCATGTCCCATTATTAAGAATATAACATTAACTCTTTCTCAAATACTTTCTGTAGCTAAAGGACAGAGCTTTACCAGTCATATTAGGCTTATAAGTTAATTTACAAAGATTTAAAATGTCCATGTGTTGCTCATATCTTAGATTGTTTTATTTACTACTTTTATCACTTTTTGCATAGCCATCTAATGTTTTATAGCATCCTACATTTGAAGAAAATCTTCCATGTTAAAAGAGTGAAGGAAAAATACTTGAAAAAGGTTTTTCATACTCTTTAATTTTTGCATTGTGCTAAGAGAGCTTCAGTGCTGTAAATCAGTGAATATTCCATTAGTTGATATGAGACTTATGAACCTTCAAATAAAGTTGTTACTGAAGGAATTTTTAAAGGAGTAAATCCTATTAACTGAATAGAATTAATTTCCTACAGTAACTTAAACCCCTATGAATGGCTAGAGTTCAAATGAAGGCTGTGACAGAAGAAGCTCTGAGGAAGTGTTAGGAACGTGGTGTTATTGTGCTCCTGAGGGATGTTTGTGTTTGATTTGTGTGGCAGCTGCTGCAGACGACCGATGTTACCGGTACGCGGACTGCGCCAGCTGCACCGCCAACACCAACGGCTGCCAGTGGTGCGACGACAAGAAGTGCATTTCAGCAAACAGTAACTGCAGCATGGTGAGTCCTCAAGTCTCAGTATGCTATCAGTAATGATGGGTTTCTCCTCAAGCCAGGTCTTAGGAGCTCTCAGAGAACTTATCACACCCGAGATAGCCCAGCTACCGCGACTGGCATAAAATTAGCAGGATGGCTTCCGAAGCAGAAAAAGGTTTAATAAAAGACAAAATAACAAAGCTCTTAAAGAGAAAAACTGAGCCAAGGGCAAGAGGTTCTTGCTCCTGCTCAAACACACCACAAAAGCAATTATTTCCTTTGTTCTCTTCTTTTTCTAGTGAATGACTTAGGTGGGACCTCTTGGCCTCTGTCCAATTGGACAACCCTAGGTCTGAGGTGAAGTCCAAAAGGTCCTATGAGGTGTCTTTGTACCAAATTGGGAGAGAAACTTCTGGACTTTTTGCCTTTTTAAGCAGACAAAGAATAATTTAGTCACTCTGTCAACAGAGGGCACATTCCTATAAGTACTTTTCCTTTTCTAGGTCTAGTAGACTAGTAGTTGATAATTTTGAAAAAAAAAATTGTTTTCCAGGCTTTTGAGCTAAAAATGTTGAAGAAAGCAGAGTTGGATGGCAGCAAAAGAATCTATTTCAGGGTAAAATAAGTATTCTTCCGGGTTCTGTTGCCTACTATATATTTCTTAAGACAAATACTATTATCCCCTAATTAATGACATTTGAAAAGTCACAGAGTCATTATTAACTTGGATTTTGTGCATATGTGATATACAGTAGACAGGCAGAAACCATGGAATCCCATCAAGGATGCTGTTTGGTTTTTCCCCTTTCTAACAGGACCAGGCCAGTCTCATTAGTCATGGTCTTCTGATCACTGATCATCACAGGAGCGGTTTTCTTTGTCCTTGTCACCTCATTAAAGGAATATGAGCTTCTGTAACCATGAGGTCCACTGGCTTGTGATAATTTGGTTCTGATCTTTTTAACTACAAGCAGTCAGATCGCATAGATTCATGCAAGTTTAGAGTTTTCTCTTTTTCATGTTGCTTAGTGCCATGTTTTATACTTTGTCGTTCATCAGCTGCTGCATCTCTTACTTGTTCACTTGATTTTTGTCAAGCTTATAATAGTATTTTAGCATTATAAATTTTGCCTCCTTAGACTTTTCAGCTATCCGCAGACACCTGACTGTACTTGAGTTCAAAATCTTTTCTTTACACACTTTAGTTAGTAAAAGTATCTTGCTCTCTGGCTTGAACCTGATGCAAATCAATCTTGTTTTCCAGACAAATTAAGGTGTGAGTTGGATTGACTGTGACTCCAATCTTGCCCATTCAGAGCGAGCACAGCCACTCTAATCACTGGCATTTGTAGCTAGTCACTACTAATAAAAGCAATGCAGACACAAATTCATCAGTAGTCATGTTATAAGTCTGTCAGAGGGATTTCACATTCCAGGCACTAATGGTTAGTTTCCTTTGTGATCTTCAGGGGCCCTTCTTTTCCTGACACATTGTTCTCCATTAGGTGCTAATTTTCTAACCATGGTTTTCAGCTCTTGAACAAGGAATAGTTGCTAAGGAGCAGACCATCTTCATTCCTAATAAATGATCCCTAATAAATGTGGAGCACTAGGTATTTTAGCACAACCTTCTTGGTTCAGTGTCCTTCTTTGACAACCTTTCACGACTGAGATTGTCAGCTTAATTAGCAAAGGATGCACCAGTCTGCTCTGTGTCATTTCCTGTCTTTTATTTAGGGTTTGAAGTGGATAGCGAGTAGCTGCTGAAGAATGGGGTAGCAAAAATTCATCAAAATGATTTCTGGAAAGAAGTGCTATCATAAATGGAAGGTGGCTATTGTAAAATAGCCAATAGCATCTCACTATTGGCAGTGAGATGATGGAGGCAGCATTTTGCAGCTTTGATATAAACCCACCAAAATAGCATCAACAGAATGGCACCATGTGGAAAACCAGAAGGGATCAGGCTGATTATCCATTTTCATAGACTGATACTTCTGGACTAGGCCCACAAACAAAAATGTTGTGACAGCATTGTGAGGGTAATATGGGATAACATGCTGCAGACTTAGGAACATCACAAGGAGCCTTTGCAGCTGTACAAAGGCCTTGATTTATGACTTAGGTCATAGAACTCCAGTTGAAAATGACAATATTTTACAATCTGCTGCTGTTGCCTCATGGAAACTGGCTGGTTTACTAAAGTTGTGCTGTCAACCAGTTTGGCATTGGCCTCATGGTCACAAATATCTGCAAAGCAGATTCTGCAAAGCGTGGCTACTCTGCTGATTGGAAGGCCTGTAAAATATGAACATTTCCCTGAAATAACTCTAGCTTGACAGATGAACTTCATGAGTAGTGCTAGTGCACTGATGATGCACATTCACCTGCCTCTGCTCACCCTCTGATGTGAACCAGCACATTAACAGGACACCATTCCCCTACTGTGCAGACTCATGCATCATCATCGTGGTGTATTGATCATATAGATCATCTGTACCACACTCATATCTGGTGTCATTGCAAGCAGAGGCTTGCAGTGCCTGGTTGATCTGGATCTGATTAATAAGTTTATGAAACTGTATTCACTCTCTATGTCTGCACATAAAATGCTTTATCTTGCATCCTGTGAAAATGATACTCCCTTGCTGCCGATCACGTTGTGCAGAAAATTGACTATATTTTATAATGGAAACAAGTCTTTACCAAAAAAAAAAAAAGGCTTTGTGGGAGAGATTAATTTAATTTTAGATTGCTGCACCTTTACAAGATGTCATTTTTCATGAAGTAGTACCATGGAAGAGTAAGCTCCTCCATGAAAGCAAAATCGTGTACTTTACCAAATAAAATGGTAAATTGCTGGAGAGGGCTGACTGATTGCAACAAAATGCCTTTTCTTTACTGAGGAAGACCAGAGGGAGATTGAATTTCAGAGTAAAAAAAATTTACTTTGTCGATTTTGTTCAATTTCTGAAGAGAAAAAAATAATACATTATTAAATATTTTTACACAGTGCCTTAAAGACCAGAATCCTTGTTTTTTTGTAATGTTTGCATTGCTTCCAGAAAGCTCCTTCTTTCACAATGGAAGCCCTTGGATGATACACTAATACCAATAATAGTAATCATGGCAATCTTCCTACATTTGAGGAATTCAAAGAATAGTCAAGACGAAATATATAAAGTAGTAGAAGGAAATATTAATAGAATCAAATTTATCTTGGAAGAAATGAAATTTATGAGTAAGAAGTACCCAATAGCAAGTATTGGGAGTAGCTTCAAGGAAATAATAGCAAATCTATAACTTAATGATTTACATTTACTCTAGGCAAACTAGACAAGGTTACTGTTAACCTGAAAAATCCAGGAGGAGGAGAGAGGTACATAATTTAGTAGTGATTTCTGAAATTCTAAGATAAACTACTGTAGTAGCTTCATGCTCCAGTAAATATTCAGAAAATCACTGCAGTTCATAAGTCTGTCTATATACTACCATATCAGGATCAGTACTTAAAAAAATCTAAGTAAATCAGACATGAGGGAGGCTTTATACATAACGTGATTTACTCATGCTTTGATGTGTAAACATTATAAATATCCTACAGCAATATAGAGGTTCTTAACAGATGGACTGTCATCTTTTTGAATTTCATTGGGTTTGGTAGTTTAAGTTATAACCTTAATATTGTGTTAATATGAATTACCTATTGCATTCACATCTACATTGAACTAATGAGATTTTCAGGCAAGCAGTGTTTAAATTGGATTTAAGGGAAATAAATGCTGGGAATAAGGGAATACAACAAAGAACATTATTATAGAACAGTCACTAGTACTTTGAATTTTATTTTAAACATTAAATAACCAGCACACAACAAGCTTCATGATTAGAAAGTAATAGAGCAAATATCTCAGCTTAGGTGGAAAATTGTAATCTGTATGTAATACCACTAAAGAGTATATAAGTTAAAAAAGAAATCTGAATGCTTAAGGGTATGTCAAAATGAAATGTTAAAAGTGAATGTTAGTTGAGCTATTGTAAATGAGCAGATGGTGGTTACTTGTGCCCTAAAATTCACTTTGAAGTGTCTCTCAGGCAGTTTGTGAGTATGTTTCATGACTGAGTGACACTCAATGTGGGTTTGTACCAAAGAGTTTTTTGGGTGCTTTTCTGTTATATGGATTTTGGCCTAGATAGTAACAAGTCTGTTAGTTGCTGGCCCTGCCTTTGCCTCTGTTTCATATTGTGGTGTAGATGTCTGCACCTAGACCTGCTTCTCTGGTTCTTTTTGCTTCACATTAGCCTTTCCTATAGAAGTGAAAAAAGTCAGGACCTCTTAAAATAAACTTACTTGCAGGCATCTGATCCAATAAAGACAAGAAATAAAAATAAAATAAAACGCCTTAACAGCAGTGTTGTTCATCCAGAATGAAGCTGGTTCTGTGTGAGGCTGAGAATTCACTTTCACAAATGGATTATTTCAGGGCTTTAAAAAAACGGAAGTGAAAGGAGACAGCTTTTTTCCCCCCTTGCCCTATCACTGCCATATTCCAGTACCAACCACTGTGTAACTTATTGTCATGCAGTCCCTTTATAAGTTGTTTAATCATGCTCCTGGAGACTATTAGAAAGGAAAGCAACCAACATTTTCAATAAATCATGCATTTGCTATCCAAGTGCAATCCATTATTGCTGCCATGTATTGTTTTAATCTTTGTTGTTTAAGACGGACAAGACTTGTTAGGGTTTGACAAGAGGGACTCCCAGAGGTCCCTTGCAATCTCAACTGTTCTGTGAGTATAAAGCTGTCTTGCATTAGGACTTACTTTTAATTATTACCTTGAAATTAAGTTGGTAGAGAGAGAGCCTTATAGGTGAGCTGATGAATTGGCTGAGGATTTAGGGCAGTTCATTATATAAGGTATCAATGCAATGTCTTAATTAAAAGTACTATGCAGAGGGAAGAAAGATTTGTATTCAAAATGTCTAACTTGGAAGACCTCAGTTTTCAGGAAAAAACCAAACACCGACCAAACCCAATAAAAGGACCCAGGTAATAATTCCTTCAGTGTTTACTGCTTTTCTACTATGCTAAGTTACCGAAGGAAGAAAATTATCCCTGGTTTTATGTCTTGTGTGGGGCATATTCTTGCACCTTCAATCAGTTGTATGCAATTATTTTGTACCTTGTGCCTTTTTTTATGTTCTGTTTGACTATTTTTCTTGCTTTAACCTACATAGGATGAAATAATTTAGTGAAAGTGTAACCCTAAACTGTCTAAGAAATAAATATTTAGTTTAGTTTTTTAAGATTTTCCTGCTCTCTATACAGGGAATTGGCCTCTTCAATTTGACACTCATGGTTGTGTAGAACAAGTGGGGTGATTTGTGCTCCAGTGTTGCATTCTGCATCTGGTAAAGGATTCTAGAGATGCAGCTTAAATTTAGCGTAGCTTTTAGGTGGCCATGACTTTCTGGGAGGGATCTACCTGCTCTCTGTTTCTGTTTTGACTTCTGTTCTTTTAATAGATATATGCTTGAGATGCTGCTTTTTCTGTTTGTTTTTACAGTCTGTTAAAAACTACACGAAATGTCACGTGAGGAACGAGCAGATCTGCAATAAACTGACGAGCTGCAAGAGCTGCTCCCTGCACCTGAACTGCCAGTGGGACCAGAGGCAGCAGGAGTGCCAGGCACTGCCTGGTAAGGGCACACTGCTGCTCACAGCTGCTTTCAAGCTGAGTAACTCTCCTCTGGCCTTGCCAGAGAATGCTTGTCCATGAGCAGACATGGGTTTGTTTTATTCATGCTCGCTCCTCTGCTGTGTCTGTGCCTGTCCAGGTGAACCCAGATGTGATCACAGCCCTGACTGGGGTATCAGTGCTACCTTTAATCATGTTGGGGCAGATAATGACATTAGTGAAGGCACAATGACATGTGCCTCTGCACGAGCCTGTGTTGAGCACTGAGTGCAGAGCTGAACAGCCAAACCAGGGCTTTTGCTGTTCCATGTATGCTGACATTGTTACTTTTGCTAGCTGGGGTTTTACCTTGAAAGTTATAATTCAATTATACTTCAATTTTCCTGTGCAGATATGGCCCAAGATCTAGTTTCTTGATTGTCTAATGTTGGTACTACTATGAAAGCAGTGAATATTAAAATGCTAATATGAAATATTCTCAGAATGGGACTGTTAACATTCTGAAGTAGCATTTATTTTGTATTCATACCTGCATATATACAGTTAGATGTCAGAACCTTTTCCGTTTGATCTTTATGTCCAGATGAAGTTAATGAACACTTTTTTTTATAGAGATGATTTATTAAATAACTTATTCTCTGCAGTTCAAAACTGTATTTATGTAATCTTTGTAGATTGACTATAACAGTTGCTCTTGCTTATCTTTTAATAGTTGTCTGAGTAATGCTGTAAAATGTTGAAGGGACATTTTCTGAGATGTTACTTGAATTTGCTATCATTTAGATTGCATTAGTATTTAGGCGAATATAAATGCAGAGGTATGATAAAACAAGGATAGTGTAAAGTGATTTCTTAATTCTAGGACAGTTGTTATTAGATTTTGAAATTTGCATAACACAAATAAAAGGAGTTCTTAAAACTTATTTATGTACATAATCTTATCTTAATGTTTAGTTGTGCTCAATTCTGAATACAAAGAAGAAATAGTGGCATAAAAATGTTATGCTGAAATTTAGCATATATCTTATAATTATTTTTTAAGTTCTTAGAAGATTCTTTCCATAACAAAACACAATGATGTGATGTGAAAAGGGAAATTGAGTGTGGGATGCATTTTGATTTATGATTTCAGGAAGATAAAATTCAGACTCCCTTGGGGTTTTTAAAAGTTTTTTTCGAATCAGCTTTAATTGTGTGCTTTTTGCACCAGCTCACCTGTGTGGAGAAAGATGGAATCACATTGGAGATGCCTGTCTCCACATAAATTCCAGTCGGGAAAGCTACGACAACGCCAAACTGTATTGCTACAATTTGAGTGGAAATCTTGCCTCGTTAACAACCTCGAAAGAAGTGGAATTTGTTCTGGATGAAATACAGAAGTATACACTTCAGGTAACTTGAGGAACTGTAATTGGTGCTTTTCTGAAAACAAATTTGCTTTGAGAAATCTCTTCTAGGATTTTGTCCAAAGAGAGGAAAGTTTATGCCTTCAAAGAAATGTGCTAAAGACTGGTATAAGTCACATGTAGGATATTAAGGAAATCTCATATTTAAAACAAATCACACAGCAGCTCCCAAGGTTTCCCCTTACATGATTTAAATGCTGAAAGTTACTATTTACCTGTAAGAGAGTATTTGCTCAAGAGAATGGCCGAAACACTGCATTTATGTCCTGGTTTCAGTTGTGATAGAGTTAATACTGAAGTTCAACACAGGCAAAGGCAGGGTCCAGCAATGGGGACACATAACCCCATGCACCAGTACAGATGTAACTTCTTCAGAAAAGGCAGTTTCCTCTGTAACTGGTTTGTGGGATCAAAGGATCACAGAGAAGCTGCACTCATATGTAAAACATATAGCAATTCCCTGCACAGCAGCACTGGAATTAGCTGGAGCTAATTAGCTTTCTTTAATAATGGTGGGGGGAGGGACAGCTGAAAACTCTTCCATGCCTCCGGCAAATGCAACAAGCCGCCACCAGATTATTCCTTAGAAAAGTGATCCATATTACTTTGGTTAACTGTGGGACAAGAGAAGGGAAGAGAAATTACCTGTCCCTGGGTGGTTGGGTTTAATTTCTTGGCAGATAAATATTCAAATGCTTATTGCTATTTAAACATCACTGGTTAAAGTATGTGAAATCTAAGAATACTCAAAATACAAAACCCAGCAGTGCACACTCAGATGAGATATCTTAGCAGAATATGATTCTGATTTTTACAAGCAAATCAGTTGTTCTTAGTAAGGGGCGTATTTGGGAGTGTGTGTTTAGTTTTGTAGAACATGCAGCGCTCTGTATAAAATCCTCCAATTTTTAAGTAGTTTAGGATTTTACAGTTACAGGAAAATGAAATATAATTGTGGATAATAATTAAAACTTATATCAAACTAGTATTTGATTTACAAAGTTGTTATGCTGTGGATGAATTGAGATTGTTCAAAGGAATAAGCAGTTAAGAATTGCCTTTATGTTATTACTGAATCTGAGAGCAAGAGGTTAGGGACATATATTGTGGACAAAAATATTCCGTTATCCTTTTTAGCATTCCACTGCAAAATGCAAATTCAAACATAGGTTAAGTACTTGAAGTTTTTGTGTTTTTTCTCAAATAAATATAGGAACTGTGGACAGAGAAAGTATGTTTTACTAGAAAGACACTTCTTTCTATTTTTTTGCTAATGAAGGCGAGAAATCATTCCGTGTCAGAAATTCTTCTCCGATATTGTAGTTACTGCAGCCTTGAAACACATTTTGTCTGTCCACTCTTTGAGTTAATGTTGAAAATGTAATTGAAACAAAAACAACAACAGAATGATGTTGGCAACATGATTACTATGGTTATTTATTTTACCACCTTTTTTCCTTTTTGCTTTCCTTTCCCCTGATTCCTATTAAAATACTGCACAGGATGCCTTCAAATCTAGTAATGTGTGATAGACTATTGATATGACTGATTTTGCCTGACTGGCTTGAGGTGTAGATGAGAAATAGCTTTTTTTAATGTTTGGAAGCAAGATTTCAGACCTTAGAACTTCTGCAAGGTGACATCCTGCTGAGCATATCTTTATTTAAATGAAGTACATCCTGAGCCAGTGTGGTGATGTAAATTTGAGATACCTCAAATATAGTTTAAGCAATTGTAGACAAATGTATACACTTTAAAGAATCTATCTTGGATTAAACAATCATTTAGCTGTCAGAACCTCTAATGAAATTCTGCCATGAATTATCCTGGTGTTTTCAATGGCACTTAGAAAAAAAAAGATTTTTTTCATTCATATCTATCTGTCCAGCTGCATTTACTCAGTGCGATACATCCTAAATGTGTTATCAGGCGTGACAGAGGCTCTCTGAGACTTCTTGATCTTCTCTTGCCTGCCTTTCCCTCTCAAACTGCAATCATAATGATTTAAAGAGTGAGATTTCATTTTAGATGACTTTTTTCTGTAAGAGATGCTGGTAGGGAGTTCACAAATGGAGTCAGCGCTGCTGTAAGGTGAACACCGTGGTTTTAATCTCCATTATCTGCAGTAGAGTTTGACTTGGGTGGTTAAATGTTGAAGCCTTTAAAATATTTAGCCTGAGGAAGAAAAAAGGTTTCAGTTTTCACCTGAAAACAAGAAAACTTTTCAGAATTAATGAATGTGTCAGAGTAGCATTTGGAAATAAGAATATGATTCTAACTTTATCTCCTTGTTATTTGGTATTCTTATACGGAGAAAAGGAAAGCAACTTAGGTGGCTGTTGTGTATTTTATAATCTGTCATTGTATCAGTAAATAGGCACCCTGGAAGGACTTCAGCATTCTTTATTGTTAATAGAAACATCATGTGATTTTTAGATTGTTTCCTAATACACAGAGTCCATCTTCTGGGACAAATTTAGGACAATTCCTTTATCATGATGCATTGGAAAGATTCAGAGGGAGGGGGCTGCCATTGTCTCCATATCCTATCCAGACCTCATTGTGTATAAATGATTTCTCCTAATCCCAATACTAAACTGGAAATCAATAGGTTGCCTCCTTTTAAAGGATAAGGAGAAGATTCATTTGGTACTGATGTAAGGGACAAAACAAAGATCTGTATGGTATCAACTCAAAACACTGTTGAATTTCCAAACGTATTTTAAAATTATCACCAGCAGTTTAAAGTCTAGTTTGTATTGTTCATGAAAAAGAAATTAAATTCTGTCAGAGAATACCAAAGTAAGCACAATGGATAGGCTACAGATTCCCACACTAAAGAAAAATGACACGTGATATTTTTTTCTTACTTGCTTTTATTGACCTAGTAAGCAAAATACTATGAAAGGGAAGATTTGAATTTCTCTGAAAAATAGATTAAACAGCAATATGAGGTTAATTTACTGTTCCTGCTAATGTTCAAATGTTGTATATTCATTTAAAAGTGCAATTAGCTCTCTTGGGAGTTTGCTTGCAACTGTGGGATTTAACTAAAAATAATAATTTTCTTGTTAGCATGCAATAAATTCTGAGAAGATTTTAGTTTGGCGTAGTAAGCACAAACAAAGAAGAGAACAGTTTTACACAAAGCCTTTCATTATATAGACTGTTTGCAACTTTTCCTTTGACTCACTGCTCACAAGGCTAAGCATCTTTTTTATAAATTACACTTGAGTGTAGGTTGCAGTTAATTAGTGAGCTTTGCATAGCAATGTTATTCCTTGTTAGCTCCAAGTATTCTCTGAGGGACCTGTGTTTCTGTGGTTTTATGATGTGTGTGATTGTGGTGAAGTTGACATCTACTCTTGGTTTCTGAATTACTCCCTTTAGAACAGTTTCTACCAGTCCCACTTTCCTATTGTGGTTTTAGAAGGCTAATAAATTATTTTAGCTCTTTGTCTCTATTTTATGGTTGTTGCGTTGACTGTCCATTAGCTCATCTCTAGTTTAACTATCTTCCTACATTCAGGATCAGGGGAGCTCAACTTGCTTTGGATGCCTGAGAATGCAAATTGTCCCCTATAAAGAAGAAATTCCAAGAGGAAACCAAAATCCCAGTGAAATACTTGCTATAATCTCTGTAGATGGAAACTGGGGAAGTTCTAGTTTTTTCAGTTTGCCAAATTGTACATTTTTTTAACCAATTGGACTACAGCAAAGTTTAAAAAGAGTAGGAGAATTAGGTGTTCTCATGACCTAGTGCATGACTCCTACTATTAATTGCATCCAAGTTGCATCACATGTGTCTAATAGATGCAGAGACACTTAAAACTCATGAATCTTGCTTCCACTGCTTAAAATGTGTCAGTCACTGGGTAAATATTTACAAAACATGGAATGTGCTGGTATCTGGCACAGTCAGAGTTGATGCAGTTAAGGAGTGGAAAACCCTGCATAGAGCACACTGTTTCTCTTCACAGAGCTGCTTTTTCAGGAAGTAGCTTTTTTGTTCAGAATGGTGGAGAAAAGAGTCAAATTAACTGCAAGCCTTTCTCCAAATTGTGAATGTTGTCGAAACATGGGCGCTCAGAAGCCACAGTGTTTTCCAAGTTTAATTGTATGTTTCATCCTAGAGCAACAAATCAAGGAGTTCAAACAATTCCTGAGAAGTTTGTTGATTTTTTTTTTTTTTATAAGGTGGTGTGATGCATGCAATAGAAAATGAGACATCAGTGTATTGTGTACTTTCAGGACAATATGAGATCCAAAATAAAGGGAATTTAAATTCAAGGTGCAGATAAATTTTGGAAGAGATTTCTGCTTTCTCAGTAATTTGCCTAATTAAGAAACAGGGGAGATTTTTGAGTCTCAGTGGTAGTTGGCTATTCAGTAAAGGTAGTCTTGCTCACTTCACTCATCTGCAAATTATTCAGCCCTCATTAGTTTAGTGCTGATTCAGCAGTAGTACCTGAAAGAGACGTGTCATCAGTAGAAATGATCCCTTTCACTTTAGATCTCAAAGCAACTTAATCTGATTTAAATTCTCTGAGTAAACAGTGGATTTAACATGAACTACCAGCTTTCCAGTTAAGGTTATGCAAATTTCCTTTCTAACGTAGTTCCATAATTACTATTTAACAACAGATTGAAATTGTCTGATTTAGAATAAGAGAAGAGCATATTTTTTAAAGTTATTAGTGATCATTGTTTTATAGATTCCTTTTATGGCTAAAAGTTGGCCTTATGTTCAGCTTAATAGCTGTAGATGAGATTACAGAATGTTCTGTTGGTATGCATTGTATGACTGCAATTTTCTTCTTTTGTCGGATGAAAATAAAGCCTTGCCCAGCAATTTTTCTCAGAATTTAATAATTCTGAAATATTTGATCTCTCATTTTAAAAGGTTTTTTGGCGACTTGTTTTCAGTGAAGATGGTTCCATGAAAACAGGTAAACCGTGACTAGCTGTATTTCAAGCACAAATAAAAATTTCTAACATGGGCAGTGGATTCTAAAAAATAGCCAAGAATGGTATGGATGGGAGGACAAACATATTCTAGAGATGATTCCAAATTTTAAATAGTGTAGTGGGATAAAGCTACTCAGTATTTCACAATATATATTTTATTATGTTATCCATTGCAACATTAATAAGGCTCATTACAAATTTTCCCAAGATGGATTGAGCACCTGCTGTGTATTGCGTTGCTTTGGGTTTTTGTTTTTTTTTTGTTTTGTTTTTTAAACTGATTTTTAAACTTGCCTAGAATTCTCTTGTGTGAACTTGTTGAGTTGTTGTTGATGTTGTTTTAAAATGAATTGTATGTGATATATCAAGGGAGTTTTTATAGATATGCATATATAGAAAGAAAGAACATGTCTTCAGAGCTCTCTGAGGAGTAGTGTTCTTCCCTTAATGTTGAGTAAAGATCACCTGAACTTCTAATAAATAAGTTGATTTGCACTGTATTTTTCACTCGTCTGATTTGGTAAAAAATATTTTTCAAGAGGCCTTGGAGCTGAAATCTTCCATCAGCAAGTTCTGGTTCCAGAGAACTGGCAGTCTCACTTCCTTCCTGTCTGATCCTCTTCAGAAGCATTTTTGGCAAGATATTCAAAGTAAAGGAGTCAGTTTTCTGATTTCATTTTGCATTAAATGAAACAACCATAGAGTTCAAGTGAAGGATGTTCAACCCCCATTATTTCTTAAGCCTGAAGAAGAAACTGGATTGGCATTTTCAGTTGACACATTTAAGTCCCTTGGTTGCTTCAAGTACTTTGAGATTCCCAGCTGTTCTGACATAACCTTTCATCATTTTGAGAGATAATTTATACTAGATTTATGTAGTCTTTTTTTTTTTTTTAAGAAATTAATTTGATAGCCACAAAGCCTTGGTGGCTGCAGGTATCTCATGTGGAGCTTTCTGAATGCTCTTGTTGTGATTTGATTTTTCCTGTTGGCTTCCATGCAGTGCAGCAGCAATCACTTCTGGTGATAAACTTTGATGATATCCACACACACTCTCTGCTGTTGCCAGCAGTCTTCACCTGTGGCCCACCACATGATGGAATTGATGCCACATAATTGAATATGCATGTTAAGCAGATCATTGGAACATTTGGAGGCCTAACTTGGATAATCTGTGCTTGGCATCCTAACAGCATGGCTAGAGAGGCCTGGGTGAGCCTGCAAGGTCCCAGCTTTGGTGGTGTGGGTTTGATAACGTGCTCATCAGCATTTGGGCCTGTACTTTGATGGTTTATCCTAGCAAAGAGCCAGAGATGGTGCATATGGAATTTGAGATGCCTGACATGATGGCTGTGAGCTGTCCAGATAGTACAGCTATTAAGAATGATTATGACTGGGATATGTGTTGCTTTTGCTCAAAGTCTTTCGTTTCAGGGATGCTGCTTTATCTCCTATGGCTGCTTTGGCTTTCATGATTCTCCCTGGGACTTTGTCATCATTAAAGGGGTTCCAAGACAGTCTCCTACTCAAATGGAAGAATTTATTTCCAAATATCACTGCTGTACTGTCAGTTTTCATTATTGGCTCACATACTTTTTCACTGTAGCTGGAATAGGATCCTTGTTTTTTATATACTGATGCTGAGGCCAAATTATTTGGCAGTGCAATTGAAACAGTCAGTAATATGTTAAATATTCTCTTGGCTGGAATCCCTCAATCCCAAAGTAGGCATGTAGGGTTCGTTTATGTGTGTGCTTGTCAGCAATTTATCCTGCCTGAGCCCCTGACATTATTTTATATGTGCTTGGTGTGCACACTCAGAATCTACAGGGAGCTGTAGATATATGTGTAGGTATCTAAGGTCTTCTGGTCCATGTGGACCATGTAAAAAAACAGGAACCTAGGCAACTAAGCAACAAATAAGACAACAGATATATTATCTATCATTTTCCAGATGCCAAGGTTCCACTTTTACTGCTTGCACAATGTTCTGTCTGGTATCCAGAACATGTGAGTCCTCACAGGCACCTGGAAAGTTGGTCACCTGGGGTAGCAATGGAGTTAGGAAGTAAATACAGAAGTAAGACACAAAGTGGGCAGTGGTAATTTTCCTGAATGTTCTTGTTGCTGTTCAAGAGTCTCCCAGAACACATTTTATGGAATGGAACATTTCTTAGTCATTTTCTGGTTTATTTAAGATTGTTCTTGTGTCCCTAAGTGTTAGTAGGTAAAACAATTTTTGTTTGGTCTTGATTTTAACTGAGAGTACAGAAGCAGAAGAGAGCATAGGGAGTACATGTTAGGGAGGTCAGGAATACCGACTACCTACTGATTCTTTTAAAAGGTATTTACTTACCACTGGTAATTTTGAAACAGAATTAATAATATTTCGTATTTCAATTTGCTCTATCAAGACAGGGGAAAAAAGAAGGAAAGCTCTGATTGTGTGTAGAATTAAGATTACTGAAAGATTTTAATTTCAGCCATGGGTTAAACCTCAGATGGCAGAGAAAATGTGAGATCAAAGGTGAAAGATCAGTGACAGAGAATGGCAGTAGCTCTTGGTTCACTGGTGGAATACATAGCTATTTAATAGTGGCAGGTTCCCTTTAGATGTATTACAGTGTTTTACTTACCTTATAAATTACCTTTACTTACCTTGTAAATTAAATCAGTTGTGAATCTAATTCACAGTCAGATCAATATCTCTGCTGTGGAGCTGACAGTGTGTATCCTCTGCCTGGGCAGGCAGCTGGGTTTGGTATTCTGGCATCCCCCTGCCATCATGTACCTGTCACAGCCCAGTTGTCTCTGTGTATCTCTCTTCTGTGTGTTTGAACTGGCCTTAATAAAAACTGCCTGCACAGAGATTACATGTGGAAATGTGTTTGGTTTGGGTGTCTTGAGATTTTTACGCAAATGGTGGCAAGTAATGCATGTAGATTTGTCCTGGAACAAGCACATGCCTTTTTTCCTAAAAATCGTCTTTTTTGCTTGCTAAGTGTGTAAAGATGAAATGATAAAAATCAGTAGAATGTATAATGTAGTTTTACTGATGCATCCTAAATATGTTTTAAAAATGTGTGCTTTTAGTTTTTTCTAGACTATGTTTTGTAACTTATAAATCAATAATGGAAATATATTCAGTCAGTATTTAACAGCATTGGAAATGTGAATGTGCCACTTTTATCTCTGTCTCTGAATTGCCTAAAGTTGATCAGTATCAGCACTATGGACTTTAGAGGATGGAATATTGATGCTACTTTTTCCTGAAATTTGATTTCTCTGAATTGCTATTAACTTATGTGTTTTTCATTATCCACAGTGGCCTAGCAGTTAGTAATTGTACAGTAGCCACTGGGAAAAAAACCAAACAATTTCATTATCACCTGTATCCAATAATAGAAATCAGAATTGTTTTTGAACAGAATGCAGGTTTTTAGTAGAAGAGAAGCATACAGGGAGTGGAGATTTTGTTGGGGTTTTTTGGGATGTTCTGCAAGATAGAACAATTAAGATACAAACTGTGTGGACAATGATTGATGAGATGATAAAGTGAGATAAGAACATGGTGAATTTTGAAAATGTGAGGTTGTTGCTGTTGAGCTATTTTTTTGAAACATTTTATCAAGACAAAACCCCTTTTAAATGATTCTCTTCCATTTGTTTCATTTTCATCCATAGAAAATTTCACCCTGGGTGGGTTTGCGCAAGATCAACATCTCCTACTGGGGCTGGGATGACATGTCCCCCTTCACAAACACCACCCTGCAGTGGCTCCCGGGAGAGCCCAATGACTCTGGCTTCTGTGCCTACCTGGAGCGAGCCGAGGTGGCGGGGCTGAAGGCAAATCCCTGCACGGCCATGGCAGATGGCCTCGTGTGTGAAAAACCCGTCGGTAAGGAGCCTCTGACTCCCAGGAGCTGGTGCTGAGAACAAGCTCTTTGGGGTTTCATTTGCCTGAAGGGGATTTGGGGACAATCTGGATTAAATAATTACAAAAATATATATTTTTTTTTAGTTTTTTGGAAATAGCTGTAATCTATTAATATTCCTAAAGTGGCAAATATTTATTTGAGAATTAGTTCACGTGACTTATTTTGCGTTACACCAAAAATCTTATAGTTTGCCTCTAAATCAGTGATAGTCAATGGTAACAGTAGCTGTAACCACATGTGGAGATATTCAGCAGTGCTGATGTGTTTTTTCTGAATCTTGTTCAACATTAGTGAATATCTTAAATTTGTAAAAGACAGACAAATCCAAAATCCTGGTTTCTGTCTTTTAGGTTTGTTTGTGTATAAAGTTTACTGTGACAAACACTCGCTTGACTGTTCAAGTTAACATACACTAAAATGGACTCTCTGAGCTGTCATATGAGTCATGCTCAGTTTTGCATTTTAAATTTTGTAATATATGATTATATTTCTATACAGAAACATAAATTTGGACCAAAATATTTATAGCTAATTAAGGAAGCAACCACTTCAACAGGGATTTTTCTAATGGAACAAATGCTGAAAGAAAAGGGAGATTGACCTTGTGTTCAAAATGATAAAATATTTGTGGTCCTTTTCCAGTCAGTCCCAACCAGAATGCCAGGCCCTGCAAAAAGCCATGCTCCCTGAGGACAACCTGTTCCAACTGCACGAGCAATGGCATGGAATGTATGTGGTGCAGCAGCACCAAACGGTGTGTGGACTCCAATGCCTACATCATCTCCTTCCCATATGGACAGTGTCTGGAGTGGCAAACTGCCACCTGCTCCCGTGAGTATCTCAGTGAATGTTCATCTTACTAAACATATTGTTAGATTTATTTTTCACTTGAGACCTGGAGGGATTCAGCACATTCACTAGAGATAAAAAGATTTTCAAGTGAATGACTTTATATAGCTACTAATGTGAGAAGTCAGTGCTGAGTATGCATTTCTTAGATACAGATAAAATGCTGGAAATTCTTTGATGATGAAATGTATTTAGCCTTTTGAAACTGTGAAAAGTATTTATTCCTTTCAGATAAAGAAAAATTACCATGATTGTTTGTATGACCAGCGTTAGTGTGACAAACAACATCCATGAGGTGGAGCAAGATACTGTTAAAATTAGATAACCAATATGTAGAACTTAGACTTATGCAATACCAAGTCATTAAAAATGTGGTGAATTTTTAAGGGTTTAAATGTTCTGATTTATTTTTTTCAGATTCAGGCTATGCCAATTTCCTAACATGCGAAGATAAAAACCAAGTTTTAATAATGATAGTAGTAGTCTTGAGAATATTGTAACACAAGTGCAAAACAAATAATCTTGGTCATCCTTAGATTCTTCTCCCTTGCAGATGGGGATTATTAACCCATGAGCCCTAATAATAAACTCTTGCAGATTTTTCATTCTCTCTATGGAAGTAGAAGGAATTCCATTAGGCCATCAGGCAGATAGAGGAGGTACAGAAAACTTCTGTCCTGTGTGATCAGACTGGGTCAGGCTGCATTAATGTTCAAGGTTACCCGTATCATCCTTTGGGGACAAGAAGCAAGTACTTCTTACTTTGTCAAGGAGCAGAGTTGCTCCCTGGATGTCCCCTTTAGAAGCACATTTCATCAGAGCTTGATGCAGTGTCTCTCTGGGAGAATGAGCCATCTCCTCCAAGTCCTGCTCGGTGCATCAGGCACAGCTGATCCTTCCCAAGCTGGGAGTAACTGGAGTCAGCCCCATGCAGTTCCAGCAGTTCCAGGGTTTATTGGTGCCATAATTGATGCAGATGCTGCAGTGAGCTGCATGGTGCCTTAGATTCTTGTCTTTGTTGAAGTTTATTTAGAACAATTCCTCAGTTACCATTGTTCAGAAGACTGGTTCTTAGAATTTACCCTAGAATCTTAGAAGTGTACCTGCTTTTGGACTCTCCTTTTGCTCTACTCTGAGAGTATTTTTCTGGTTACTTCTGATTTCCTTTGTCTTTCCATAAGGGTCTTTTGATATCAAAGCCTTTGGAATCTTTTATTTGTGGCTATCTTGTGACAGGATTAATGATCTTGACAACAACAAGCAGCTTGCTTTCAGGATCATAATTAGATCATGATTCCATTTGATAAATTATGGATATTAATTAAAAAAACCTCCAAGATTACAAAAGGCAGTTACTTGGTTTCACCTAAGCCTCAGGAAAATACTGAGTAAAACAAGTTCTTGATGTGTCTGTAAAAGGAACCATTGATATATTCTGATCTTAGGAGAGAAAAAGAGCTATATGTACCATGCCACTACATATCTGGTTAAAGGGAAATAAGGCATAGGAAAGCTTTTCCTTGAGGCTAAACTGGCCAGGAGCCCATATTCCTCTGATTGAGATTCCTTCTTCATCCTTAATAATAATAGAATGTAATGAACCAGGACTGTGTTGAGCTGTTCTGGTAAACTTTTTGGCTAAGTTAGTAAATTTCAGGTATTAATCCAGGTTCTAGTGCCCAGGTTCAGTGTCATAGGTAATAGCAACATTTAATCTTTTGTCAATATGTTTGGAATAATAATTCTGTAGTTATGTAAAGGTTTCTCTCTTGTAACCATTCACAGAACTTTTTTTTTACCCTCCTGTATTGGAATCAATTTTTTAACTTATAAAATATTGATAGCGAGTTGTGGCAGAACTTAAATAGATTGAAAATCTGGAGATGAAATTGACAGAATACCACATAAATGATGCTTATGTTTTTGAACTAGCAGATATTATGTCAGCCTGAACTTTCAGTACAGTTTTTGTGTAGTGTTTGCACATCACGCTGATTCAATTTGTTTGGAGAACATAAGAAATTGTTTTTAATTTGATTGTCGTTTTTGTCAGGTCTGTAAAAGTTTATATTAAATAAGGCAAAAGGGATTTGCTATATACCAGTTCAACATTATGTAAAGGCAATTTTGTATGAAAAGGTACTTTCTATTCAACAAATTAGAAAAAACCCCAAGATTCTGTGGCTGTAAGCAGTTTTTCCAGAGTTTTATAGCATCAGATCTTTTGCATTTAAACAAGAAAATGCATGTCCAAATGAAGCATGGCTCAGATATTATTTTAGTCTAAATGACTTGAAAATTTTATTAGGTAAATATATCATTATTGCTGCTGAAGTAATGAATTATTAAATGGACTCCCTTATCAAGGGATAATGTTTCCACTTGGACAACAGACTGGAACTATACCTTTAAAAAATCCTCCTAGTTTTTAAAATTTTATTTTTATTTTGAATGACTAATTTCTGAGCTTTTGGATGTTTTGCTCTGAATGAAAAAGAAATTCAGACAAGCATGTATGATTTAAAATATAAAAGAACCCCAAAACAACTGAGACACATTTGTTTTCACAACTTGAAATTAAAAATGAGGAATGCTGTTTTATTGGTGACATATTGTCATTTTAATACCTACTTGCCAAAAACTTGAATTTCCACACTTCCTTACATCTTCCATCCATTATGACTTTTGATTGAATAGCTGACAGTTGAACAATCTTGGACTACCTCTAGAATTTCAAAGAAAACGAAATTGCTGCTTAAATATCCCCTTCTTCCATCAACAATTACTTCTCAGCTCTCTTCAGTTTTTCAGCTGGATGCCACTACAGATAATAGCTGAGGATTTTCACTTTTGGTTCTGTTTTAGCCTCTGTAAAGATAGTGCAGCTGACACGTCAGGGCTTTATAAATAGCAGCATGAGTATAAATAGCAGTATGAGATTTGTTTGGATTGATTAGAGTGCATCTCTGAAAGAGCAAGCCAGCCAGTGCAGAATGATGGTCTTTATTTTCCTGCTGATCTTTTAATGTATTCAAAAGCCCAAATTTGTATCATTCAGCTTCAGCTCTGGTGGTTTAAAACTGATTTTTCACGTTTGAAAATTTGCAACAACACTTGGCCTTTTCCCATCCCTGCTATTTTCCATATTTAGGAAACGTGAAACATTTCCTCCCGTTTGGATTCTTCCAAGTTTATTGAAAAGCTCTTGCTTCAGCTCTCTGTGCTGTAAAAATCCTTTTGAGGTTAACTCAGACTCTTCACTGCCTGTTTTCCTGATATCTGCAGGTATCTTGAGACAGTGCAGTATTTTTTCTTTTTACACCTTTCATTACTTTTAAACAATTTTAATAGTTGGTGAAGTCAGAGGAGCTAGCTTTATTCTGCTCTCAGTTAATTTAGTTAGCAATGAAGCCATTCTGCTTAGTATTCCTTTTGTGGGCCAGGTAACTGTGAAAATTATTTGGATGCAGTGTCCTGGCTGCAGCTGAGCCAAATTGAGAGATTACCCTCATGTAGAAGCCATTTAAGTGTCCTTCAAGATAACTCTGGAAATCTTAAATTACTTTCTTCTTTTTAAAGAGAAACTTAGGCAATTCTGGCTTCACAGCAGGAGCTTACTTTCATGTGTGCTTTTAAAATTTAATTTTGAAAGCCTATAAAGTTAATGTGAGGAGAGACAGGGACCCATAGTGATCAATGTTTGAATGAGTCTGATGTTAATTTGATCCGCTGTTACAACAGTAATTAAAAAAACTAAGATGTATCAGAAAAAGCTTAAAGAAGCTTGAGAACTTTAATGGTGTTCTTGAAGTTACTAAAATGTTAATTTTTTATTAATAAAAAATGACAGTAATTTCAGAATAGGAATTCTGTTTGGTTCTAAACATATTTGAAATATGAGGAAGACTGTTTAATAATTTTAAAGAATAAAGTTTAAAAGATGTAAAGGGAGATTTGGATTTTAGAATGCAATTTTAAAAATGAAATCTGATTAACTGATGAGAACCTTAAGATAGAGTTAATTTAAATGGGTCTGAATTATGACTTGTTGCTTGAGATGTGTGGCTTGCTGGCTTGTTTCAAAAGCTGTATGTAAGAAGATGAAGTCATATTTGTAGGGGAATACTCAGGTGACATCCAGGGGTACTTTGTGCCCAAAATAATTTTTGGGTTGAATTTGAATAATCCTGTGTTTTTTTTATATTTATAAATAATTATAACTCTTACTTGGTTTATTGACCTTGTATTAAACTCTAGTTTTCCTGTTGGAAGGGCTGTTTATCTCAGTAAAATTAGTAATACATGCATATATACTAATAGTAAGAAAAGGATATGTATTTTCTTGTGTGTCTAATGAAGATGTAGCAATATTCTTGTTATGCTTCATTTTCTTTGTTGATTTGAAGGTTTTTTTGTGGTGTAACAAACACCTGCTGCGTGTTCTGTGATCTTTAAGGATGTACAACTTTTAATGAGAACTGAGATATTCATACTAGTATTTAATTACTGATACTAGTATTAATTTACTGATTTTTTTATACTAGTATAAAAAATTACTGATTTTTTTAATGCTAGTTTTTTTCTTATACTAGTATTAATTTACTGATTTTTTCATTTGCACAAAGAAAAATAAATGCTCCATCTCCTGTTGTAAAATCCAAACATCTTATTTGAAAAACAATGCATTAATATTGTATCCCATGTGCTAAAGCTCAAAACTGCTCTGGGCTGAGGACCTGTGGACAGTGTTTGGAGCAGCCAGGGTGTGGATGGTGCAATGATCCCAGTAACACTGGCAAAGGACAGTGCTTGGAAGGCTCCTCCAGAGGCCCAATGAAGCCTGCCAGTGTCCACTCCAATGAAATGGTGCTTGATGCTACTCTTTGCCCAAAAGAAAAAAATTATGAGTGGTCTTTCATCCAGTGTCCAGGTAAGGTTTGCTTCCATTCTTTCTTATATATGGAATAAGAGTTTAAGCACACCAAAATAATGTAATTGTCCTAAGTAATGCAAGTAGCATTTTAATGAAAAACTTAGTTTTTACAAAATATTTTCTAAATCTAGAGTTTGTCTGTCTACTAAACACAAGTATAGGTTGACTTGTGGAATGCAGTGCAAGTAGTTTAGCCAAAATTGCCATTTATTTGTAGATAGGTTTTCACCCACCCTGTCCCTCCACATTTAGAAGTCAAAGTATATGAATTTTCTTCGGCTCTTGCTTTCTTCTGACTTCTGTATCCATCAAGGAGTGGAGCTGGCAAGAAATTATCCATAGGAGAAGACTGATGGACACAAAATTCCCTCCTGCTCTTGCCAAGTCCAGCTGACTGTCAGAATGGGGGGCTGCCAAAACCTGAGCTGTGCTTCCAGCTGACCTTTTAGCTGCTGAGGGTGAATAGAATGTGCTTGTGTAGCCTTAAGGAGAATCTCTGAAGTCTCAATTTCAGCCACACCAGTCTGATTGCAGTATTTTAATTTTTTGAGTTCATTGGAAAAGTAAGAAAGATACCAGGTGCTATAAGACAGTGAAAGCTGTGCTGGTGCAGCCTCCTGTGTGGAAATGCTCCAACCCTGACAGCAGAGTGTGGAAGCAGCTGTGGAGGACTGCAGGCAAATGAAAAGGACACTGGGGACTTTGACAACCCTCCAGAAGTCATTTACAATAAATAATGCAGTTTAAAAGACTGCTTGAAAACTTTGGAGGTTTTTTTTTGTTTTTTTTGGTTGGTTGGCTTTTTGTTTTGTTTTGTTTTTTGTTTAGAATAAATAGTGTAACTGTGCTAAAGTTATTTTTCCAGGAAATATTCTACTGCTGATAATTTTGGAAGCTGGAGCTTCTGTGGAATCAATACTTTCATGGGTGCATGCAGCTGTGTTTGCTTTCTTCTCTACTTTTTTTGTACTCTCTGTTGTGTATGCATATATAAAGAGTGAGGGTTTTTTAAAGTTTTAGAATAATGAAATGAAACATAAACCCCAGTGAACGCTGTTGCATATTTTCAGTTAAAACCAAAGAAACCTTCTCATCATCTAATACTACTTCCTGAACAAAGAAGCTTCTGATATGTTTCTGGAAACAATAGAATGGCATTCTGTTGTTGCTGTATAGAAATTCCATCACTTAGTCTGTGTATTGATATTGAAGGATTGTTAACCCTTCAGTGCAATGCATAATTTCTGCCACTAGTGAAATTGTAATAGGTAAATATATTGCTTGTCTAAACAGCTGTGTTTAATATTTATTCTTGATGGAAAAAATTCTGTATTCATTGGGTGTTCTTATCAAGAATTTATTAAAGTTCCACTTCAGTTTAACATTCCCTAGCTTTATGAGTTTAAGGGACAAATAGTACAAAAGTTATGGAATTAAAACTTAAGTTGATGTAAAATTTCTTTTTGATCTGTTTAGGCTGGAGGTTTTGTTCTAAGTTTTCTGTTTTCATTGTCTTAGAACATTTTCTGTAGTGGATTATACTAACAGGGTTTATTCTTAGAACAACAGTCATTTGATGTACTTGAAAGAAGATAGAGTTAGACTAAGTCTGTCTAAGCCTACTGAACAGTTTCCAGTTAGGATGAAAATAGAAATGGATAGTTTATACAGTGCAGTTTGGAGATTATTCTGCCACACTGATGAATTCATGGTCATTCAGGCATGCACTTATTTTTACTTGTAGCCTGTATCCATCCTCCTTATAGTGCCTCTAGGCAATTGTGCTGCTGATAAAAATTCTAAATTTCTTATTTTCTGTTTATTCAAAACTTTAAGATTAGTATTAATCAGGCAGTATAGAAAATGTTTACTTTTGTGACTGGTCACTTTGAAATCGATAGGCTTCAAATAATCTGTCATAGTATTTTTTTTGATAGGAATATAATTTTATTTTCATCAGATTCTTAGTTTAACTGAACTATTCTTATAAGTAAAATTGCAAATTACATATATATAAAAATAAAAGAAAAATAGCTTTGACATTCACCTCGTGAGAAGAAAGGTTTAGGTAGAATGCAAGCCCAAGTTTTTCTTTAAAGTCTAAATTTCTCCTCTGAAAAGCAGCATGAGTAGATTCTAACTAGTTTGTTTAAAACTAGATTAAGTATCTTTACACTAGATCCAGATTGTGATGCAGACACCCTTTTCATAAATTCTCCTAGTTTTAACTATTTTCTTAAAAGTATAATTACCAACAATTGACAGCTTCATCAGCTATTTCAACACAGAGGTCAAAAGCAAATTAGATGTAAAATTGCTTCTCTCCAGGGCAACCTCACTGAGGATTCAGCTGAAGTACATTTTTGTGTGTGAGGAAAATGACTTTGTTGCTGCCAGTGATGTACATTGAAATGACTTAAGGAAAAAAGAACTTTTACAAATTTAACTCCTAATTCTTACTTAATGGTCATTACTGTGCCCATTAATTTAATGACTTTTAAAATTGTTTAATACCGATGTTTCCAGTTCACTTGCACTGAACCAACTTTGAAATTTATTGAACTTGCACTTCTGACTTTTTTCAATGAATTGCATATTTTGGGGAAATCAGCAAATAATGTAATTTTTCTATGGTGTGTCATGTCAATTTTGGATTGTATTACTTCTTATTGTGTATGTATTTTTTTGAATTTGTTTTAAAATCTCTTCCGTTTACTTTGATGCAACGAAATGTAAAAATTCAGAGCTATAATGTATAACCAGAAAATAATATGACTGGCAGAAAACTAAACTTTACAATTAAGGTTGCTTTCATCACGCTTTATAACACAAAAATTAAGAAATACAAAACTAAGCATTAGCAAGGATAGAAAATTTATTTATCAATGGCCCACTAGTTAGAGAATATTAGTATTAAGCATTTGTCCTACGCTATGATATAGTCTGAATTAATCAACCTTGCTTTAATAGAACACCTCTTTAATGTACTCTGTTTTTACTTTTGGCTTATTGGGCTGTAGGTTTTTTTTTACATTTGCTTTAAGTAATTTAATGTGTAAAACATATACACAAACCCCAAAATGGAGCTGCAGCACGTAGTACTTTTGTGTTGCTTTTCCTGAGAATGGCAACAAACTGCAAAAGAGGGAGACACCACAAAGCTGTCTAAAAATCCAAATGTTCTTGGGAAGAATAAGGCTTGTGATTTCTAGAGATTTAGTCAAGATAGCGAGAAAACATAATGATACAGCAGTGTTTAATACTTGTTTGGAAGATTGTCTAGGCATAGTTACAGAAGAAAGAAGAGATTGTCAACTTGGGAGCTTTTAATGGTTTATGAGCCAAGTCTGGCAATGGCTATAAATATATTAAGTTACTAAATTCCAAAGCAGCTCTAAAAACTTTTAAATCATTCAGTGAGAATCCCTTTTTTTTTGCCCCAGCCAAGACACCAATCACTGTGACATTTAAATTAAAAATCCAAATTTTTTTAAAAATACAATCTTACTGTGGTGGCTGTCCTCTTCCAAGTCTTCCACCCACTTTGGCACTGAGAAATTGACAGGTCTGACATGGTTTGACATTTGACAAGCTGCTATAATTGACAGATTACTAATCTGCTAGGCACCATGAGTTCTGAAGTTCCACTCTATAGAGAGGTCATCCTTCAAAACCTGGCAGCAGGATCAATGATGCTGGCAGGATTCACATTGTGATTTTGCTGCAGGAGTGATCAGTGCTTCCTGAGTTTCCCCAAAATTTGAAGCTCTGGAGTGGAGCTCTGCTGTAAGATCAGTGGTTTGTAGTGGTGCTATTTTAAAAAAAGCAATTTTATGCTTTCAAGGTCAGGTGTGAAAAAGTTATGTCAATAGGAATCCAGTTTTTTTTTACTTTCATCAAAATCGACTGTAGTGAGGAGGGACTGGAGCTGTTTGTTGTGGTCCTGATGTCCTTAAAATTGCTTTGTGTGCCAAAGCTAATGAGCATCAGGACAATTAAAAATAAGGTAATATTGTAGTGAATTTATTTTGGAAGTTCTCTCTCCCCACTAGATGTGTTTAGCTGTGAGTTCATGTTCTCCATCAGAGCAGGCTTTCAAATGCTTCACATTTGCATGTAGGTATTGGGGTTTTCATGGAGTCTCCGTGACTTACGACCTCTTCAAATATTTCTGAAATGCCTGGACAGCATTTTAAAGCTGTAAGGACTAATTCAATCATTCCAATGGCAAAAAACCACCCCCTTTCTCATAAAACCCCCTGAAAACTCACAGGTCACAACACAGTCAGTTTTTGTGTGAATCCATGTTGTATTGCAATGCGGTTTTGAAGAGGTTCTGTGTCAAAGTGCAAATATATTTATACTGGTTATGAGTCAGGACTAAGCTCCTTAGAATCACATTTTGCTAGAATTTCATAATCACATAGAGATGATTTTGTTCTAAAGAGCAATTTTAGTAATGAAACTTTTAAAATGTTGTATTCTAGCTTGCCAGTGTAATGGCCACAGCACCTGCATCAACAGCAATGTCTGTGATCAGTGTAGAAACCTAACAACAGGAAAACAGTGTGAGACTTGCATGCCAGGATATTATGGGGATCCCACAAATGGAGGACAGTGTACAGGTAAGTTCTCCTACTGGAAGGAAAAAGAAAAATATCAAAATGACATTTTATATAATGTGAATTTAATGTTCTTAGTGTAATGTGAAATTAGCTTTTCTTTAAAGGTTAAAAGTTTATTTTATAGTACGGATGAGCTGATCAGCTAAACTAATGATTCATAATCAGATTTAAAGAGAAACTCATTCAGAGTTATCATTTTGCAATTGTCACTCTTTCAGGAGGAGGAAGAAACTCCCTTGTTGCAGCAGCACCTCAAATTATTTCAGAGAGATGTCATTAAATTGCATGTAAACAATCCTGTTAGAGGCAGTGAGAAGGTACTTATAAATAAAGTTCAGCATCTGCCAGAATGTCTGGTAGCACTGGTTTGTGTAAATATGTGATGCTAGTGGAGGAATTATGCATTTAACAGACTAGAAGGTCTTACTCATGTATAGTTGAAACAGAAAGGCCTGACATGCTGAGGATGGAGAGGCACCCAGACCTAGTCAAAGTTTAGTTTTTAAACTGCTTTTTAGTTTAGTTTTTAAACTGCTGCACTGGGGGATTCTCCTTGAAGTGAAGGAGAGAATGAAGCCCAGTAGTCCAGGTGGTTTTGTATATTGCGGTAGGGCTGCTTTTTCTCTTGAGTGGATGGTTTTTAAAGTCAACAGGAACTCCTTCCCTTAAAACTCAATGGTGGAAGGAGGAACATATTCAATATAGAAGCTCAGTAAAGCAGGCTTTGAATCCAGGAGGGTGCTGGAAAGTTTTGTCCCATGACTTTTTCTTCTCCATTACTGATGTTTCTTTAACCAGACCTTTGCTTCTCAAGGAATATTTCTTCATTTAAAGGGTTTGTTGGTTCCTCAGCACTCTAATGTGCAGTAGGCAATGCATAAAGATTCACATCTGGTAAGCTCAAGCAAGATATGTAAAAATTGTGTTCAAGGGGATAGAAAGATTAATGTGTACCTTTATTGACAATTGAACATTTTGCTGAGGCTTTATGATGCTTTAAATAATTCTTAATAGTTCAGTTTTTCTCCTGAAGTTGACAAAATGTTCTTTTGCTGTCTGTATCACCTTTATGGCAAAATGATGTATTCATACAGCTTTTATTCTTCAGGGATACATTAGCTATCAACCAAATAAGCATTCCATCACCTTTAGTGAAATATGCATGGTGCAATAATGGCAGAAATCAATTTATAAGACCAGTAAAATTACAACTTGTTTTTTCAAACCTAGTATGTAAGAATGCATATTTTTATTGGTAGACATGATTTTAACAGGAGCTATGTTGACTAGAGAATCCTTTAAAAAATAAAAATTATAATTATTTCAATGCTTTATCTGCTATGGTATGTTGTATTTTTAGTTTAGAGCACATCATAAATGTGTTTATATCCTTAGGATATTTTGAAGGATATAGTCATTGTGAACTGTTAGATTTCCTACAGTATCATGAGATACTGTGATAGAGGTGCCCAGATTGTGGGCCAGGGATTTCTGCAGGAAAAAATACCAGTGATCCATAGATAAGTCAAATCAATGTTACTGGGAATTAAGAGGATCTTGGAACCATAGCTGGGATCAGGCACAGTGCAAATATAAGGAAAGAAATGGTGCTGTTTCTTTTCTCCTTCATTCTGCTGATGCTGTTGGTAATGCAGAAAAAAAAATAAAGATGGCTGAAAATTAAAACCATAATTAAAATAGAAATATACAGAGAAAAATATGAGTTGAAAAAAGGGCAACCCAGTTAGAAACTGAGCTTAAGTGTGGCTGAAATAAGGAGAAAATAAGACAGGAAATTATATGAAAAACCAATCAAAGGACAAAAGCATCACAAGGAACTGAAAAAAATACCCAAACCGTTCATCTTTAGAGTCGCATCTTGTGTCAGTTTGCTGCTGCCAGCTGAGTTTCTGGCTGGACCCCACCAACTTTGCTTTTCCACCAAGACTCAGCCTTTGGTTCCACGGCTGCCTGAGCACATGGTGTGTTTTTCCCTTGGAGCTCCTGAGTGATTACTTTGAGGATGCAGGTTGAAAACTTTTTAAAGGCATGACAAGATGATGACTCTAGCTCTGAAAGTACTTCTATAATACTGTAATATTCTTCATGGATCAAGTTGCTATAGTTACAAGGGCATAGCTTGCTTTGAATTGGAGAGCAGTGAGAGCTGGGGACAGAGGTTGTACTTGGTCTCTGCACTGGAGAGGTGAACTCGTGTGCTCTGGGACAAAAGCTGCAGGTCATCTCCCTAGCACACTCATGACATAAAATAACTTTTTCCCAGTGTCCTGACTGAAGTACTTATGCATTCAGTACACACATCATGTTTCCTGCTGTCATGATATTTATATGTACAGGTAAAATCTGAGCTCTTAGCTTAACTGTTGGTGATAGAGACAAAATGATTTGCAAGAAAACCTTCGTTTTTCATATGGGTTCCATTAGCCTTCAGGAAGGAGGAGGACATGCATAGCAAGCCTTGAAGTCCTTGGAAAACTTTTATCTTTTATCCTTAACTATGGCAATAGTTTCCTAAATCCTTCCTGTTTATACTCCAAGGAGGTAATTCAGAAAGCTCTAAAAGAAATAACTGTCCACCTCTGAGCGATCAGTTCTGTTCTGACCTTTGTCCAGGAATGGCAAATTCTGTTCAAATAGAATTATTTTTTTCCACTCTGGTACTAATGGTGGCTTTACAGCTGTCATTAGATAACTGATACCTTTATAGTGATATTGCATAGTGTTATGGCATTAAATTACTGTGGAGTGAGTAACAGTTGTTATAGAAAAAAGATATAATTCAGATTTCAGAAAGTTTTGAATGGTTGTGATTAAAGAATGGGTAAAAAAATTGACTTTTCTGGATTTTCACTCACTACAATTGCTGACATTTCAATAGCTTTAAAACAGATCTAAGGACTTGCTTTGCATCCTGATGTGGTACAGGCTTGGCAAATGTGACAAACCTTGCAGAAGGACAAAGAAAAGATGGAGGCATAATAACAGGCTTCAGATGCATGAAGGGAAGCTGAAAAGAGAGGGAGATGATAAAGTGCCTTCCCCACACCCCCATTTTGGTTGAGGAGGAAGTAATGGGATTAGGTTGCAACAAGAAAGATTAAGGTGGAATACAAGGAAAAATTTCTACTGGTTAAACTGTGAAAAATTACCTAAATATGCTATGAAATCTGCATTATCACTTACACTATCCCTTTTAAATTTTCAAACATCTCAGGCTTTGGAAACAGGTAGGGAGCTAGCTGATTCCACACATTTTTCTCCAGTCCTAATATTCTGTAGTGAACTGAAGTCTGAGATCTGAAAAGCAGGGACGTCTTGAGTGAAGATGAAGTATTCTGATTCCATGGGAAAATGAGCTGTGTATAGCCATATGGCTATGGATATTTACCATATTTTGCGTCCTTAGTGTTACTAAGATGTTACTAAGTTGTATACTACTTATTTTTGAATCTGTAGCATTTTAATTACTGTGGAGTAAAAAAGCTTTCCATCCTATGCAGGTTTCCCCTGTAGCTGGGACTCTGGTTTATTGTTGTCAGAAGTTTGGTATTTTGGTTGCTGATGGGCAATAGTTTGGCAATAGTCATATTTTTAAGAAATCATTACTGTTCTTTTTCTTGAAATAACCATACCTAATACCAATTACTCATTTAAATTCTGTCACTTGAAGTCTCTTTTCAATACAGAGAATGAGAGTTAGAATTTGTATTCTTGGTGTAAAAATAAGCTTTATATTCAGTTGTCCTAAGATGTGGCTTTCAGTGAAGATATATGTGCTCCTTCAGTTCTTTCTGACATTTCATTGTACAAATATATAGTTTGAATTATTTTATATTTGATTCATTGCTGCATTCTGTACAAAAATCAGTAATAAATTGCAGGGGTCTTTTATGATAAGGGAAGTTCTGTGACTGTAATCTGTTAGTTATCTGTTCTTATACTAATTAAAACGGCTTCAGGTAGTCTGTGGTGTCAAATAGGTAGCCATAAAAGAAAATGAAATTAATTTCTTACCTTAAATTATGAAATATTTTAAGTTGTACAAAAGAGATTTGCATTCCTTACTGGAAAAAATGGTAGTGCACAAATTAGTAAGTCCAGACCCTGTGCACATGGTTAAGATTTGTCATCTAAACCCCCTGTCTAGCAAAGAAAGCATGAAGAGAGGGTACCACCCAAGCTGCCAGGTAAAGTTACAGCATCCTTTTTAAGAGTGATCTCAATGTGCAAGAAAATAAGAGGGAAGGCAGAGGTGAATTCTGAGCATGGGGGAATGGGTGCTCTGGGAAGAGACAGGTTTGCATTTCCAGGCCCAGCAGATTCATGGGCAGTGCTAATTCAGTGCTGTCAGCCTGTGCCAGAAATATTTAAGTAATCAAACCCTGTCTTGGCCAGAATATGGCACATTCTGTATTGTGTAAAGATTAGATGAGAGAATCACAGCTCAGCCTTGTCTGTTCCTGGGACACCTGAGAAGCCTTGCAGTCTGAGGTGCTGAAGAGCTTGAAGGCAGATATTCCAAATCACTTTAATTTTTTTCGAAATTTTGCTCAAGTCCCATTTGAGGGATGATTTTGAAGGCATGAATATTGAAATTCAGTAATAGAAAATTCATCATTGAATATTATTGGATTTTGGAAATTAAGCAGCCTTGACTGTATGTGTGAAGAAGTCCTGGCTTGCTGTCTTGGTGATTTCTCATTGTGTTTTGTTTTCTTCAGGGTCTTGCTCTGTTAGGTGCAGCATTTCTGGGAAATTTGCAATTTTAAAATTTAAATTCTAGGAAAAAATAAAGAGTTGTATGTGTACTACAGACTGCACATAAAGCACCAAAAGGAAACACTTTGGGAGATTGCTTGGAACAATTTTGTTTCATGTTAGTGATGTTTTTTAGTATTATTTTCCATCTTATTAATCATCTACTTAGTTGTCAGTATTAAAAAAATTGCTCTAGCTGCTTATCACCTTGTCATTTTCTTTATGCATGGTATTTTAAAAAATTATCCTTACAATTTATGAGATGCCAGGAAAAAATTCTTTACAGTAACTAATGACACACACAATGAATGTATAATGCATTTAATAATAAGATAACGTAAGCATTTCTGTGTATTGTCATTTTCTTTAATAACGGGATACACTCCAAGCAGCATTCAGTTTTCCCAGAATTGTGCTGCCATTGTTGCCTTTGCAGTAGAAGGAGACAGTGAGTCCCAGCACAGCAGGAGCATTGTGTCTTGCACTGATTGTTCTCTAAGCAGCCCTTAAAGGCACCTGAGACACTGATGACCATCCTGTAAAAGCTTCCAACCACACAGGCTGTTGGGGTGACGTTTTTTAAGCAAGTCTGAAGCATTTCTGCTGCTTTTATAGATCTTTTCCTTTCTCTGTTATCACACATTGGACATTTGTAATACCAAAGGCAGCAGCTTCCCCCCATGTTTGGTTTGTAATCATTCCGTTTGGAAAAGTAAAATTAATCTTTTACTGGAAACATCTGATGTTTTTGCAAGATCTTCAAACCGTTATCAAAAGTCAGTATGTTTTTAGCCAATAGACACCATGTGTGCATCACCTGTATTTGTACACATATGTGCATGTATCTACACATGCTGCTGCTTGAATGCATCCCACATAAACTTTGGTGTCTAGACATGAGCCACCCAACTGGCATGTAACTACAGGAAATGCCTCAAGACATTAAAAAAAGTAAATTGGACAGGTATCAATAAAAGACTACGTTTTCAGAGTTACTGTAAAGTACCTTAGGTGAAGGACTTTGGTGAAATTTAACCCAGCAGTAGATTAGCTGTATAGATATGTACTTGTGATTTTTTGTGTTGGGTAAAAGAATAAAAACTAAAACTTATTAGTGATGTGTTGACACTGAAGTTATATCTGAAGGATGCTCTTCCATGGTGTTCAAATCTTGCTGTTCTGAAAATGAGATTATTCTGCTGAGTTACTGACAGCTGAGATGTGGGATTTTGAGAGAGGAGGCCAAGGGTGCCACAAGCCATTACTTTGAGTGTCTGTGAAAGAGAGACATGAGAAGGATGTTAAACTCATCCTGGCAGCAGATTGACAATGGTCTCCTTGCATTTTAGGTTCTGTCTAACTTTTAAAGGTGCCTAATGGGTGACTTTAAAAATTGTTTTCTCTGGCACTATTTCTATCATTTTCACCTGTTCAGCAGTGGCAACCTTCATAATGTGTTTTCATCATGACCCTCTGTGGAGGAACTGATTCTGATTTCCTTCCTTCCTCCTCCAAAAGAGAGACTGTTAAAAGCTGCCAGGGGCACCCTCAAGAGCAGACAGAGTTCTGTTCCTGTAGAGCACAAAGGGCAATCAGTGTGTTAGATATTTAAAAAAGAATCCAGTTTGATTACCTTAAAGTAATTGTGGGGTTCTTTAGATGGGGTGCCTACACCAAAACCCACTCCAATGCCCATACTTTTAAGTAATTTGTATTCTGATTTTTTTAGCAACAAAAGCATCAATTTGAGTTAGGTTATCTATGGAGAAATAGGAGAAATGTGCTATAGAAAACCAATTGGAAATGGATCCCAGGGAACTTGGCCCATAGAGCCCAGGATGATGTAAACGTCCCTTTGTTTGCTCCCCAGACATATTCTTATGATATAGTTACACATGTATATATGAATATGTACACAGCATTTGTATATGAAATTTGATGGACAGCAAATTACATAATTTCACACATTACAGAAAGCAACCTGTGTTTCATAAAGGAAAAAGTTGATAATATGACAAGGAAAACAATTTTTTATTCGCTTATTTTTTTTACCTAAAATTATTGTGTATGTAGTTGATAGAAAGGTCCCTGCTAATTTACATTTAGACTTATTTTTCAAGGTTTCAAAAAGTTATTTAAGCAATGAGTGAACAGAAAGCAGCAGTCTTAATTTTTCACTTTAACACTATTGCTATGCAGCTTTAGAATTACCTGTAGTTTGGGATTGCAAAGGGCAGGTAGAGGAGCATAAAATAGAAATTTGATTGCATAGGGCAGGTTGAGAAGCATCTGAATATAAATTTTTATGAATTTCTTTATAATATAATGACTATATAATACAATAATTACTTAATACAGTAAACATAAATATGGAATTAATTATTACCTTAAGAATAGTTTTATTTAGTAAATATCAAATATGCTGCCGTTGTACTATGAGTTTTGGTCTTTAAAACCCCTGGAGACTAACAGCTTTAGGAACTGATGGATGATGCTATTTCAACAGGCAAAACTGAGCAGGTGCTGTTGGCCTGAGAAGTGGCTTTTTGGAGTCCAGATAGGAGAGAGAAAGTCTTGCATTTAAAACTTCATCAAGAGATAGCTGTAAACTTGGGCTTTTTTTCTTATACAACACACAGTTCTGTTTGAAAAATGTTTCTGGTCCAAAATCTTATGTTCTAGGGCCTGTTTAAGGTAGGACAAAGTGCTTTTAACTGCCATCTGCTGGAAAAAACCAGAAATGTAGGAAGCATAAATATCCTCAATTAGCAGTAAAAACATCAGCAAAAGCATTTACTTCTGCATCTTCCTAAAGCAGAACAAATGTTCAGGTGGGAGTTTTGACTCTCTTAGAGTATGAAATGGCAGCTTGGGATACAGAGGCTGTATTTAGTTTTTCTGCTTCTTCTCTTTTAATGTCTAGCATGTAGGGGATTGTATTTGTGGACTTCACTGGTGCAAGATCACATGTTTGGCCTTCCATCATTAGCTGTCTAAAATTTACAGGAAATTTTCTGTTAGGTTAAATATTGTGCTCTTTTCACAGTGGCCAGCTATGAAATTAAGAAATCAGAAGTATCTTTTAGTCCAAGCACTTTGAGGTTAGTCACAGAAAAAAAGGATTTTCAGTGGATTGGATGCTTGTGATACAAGACCACAGGAGCCTATGTGGATAAAGACATTTTATATAAAAATAGGAAAATGTTGGAAATCAGTGGAAGAAAGAGTGTCATGTGCTCTGTACTGTCTTCAGGTACTAGACTATGGAACTAAATTAAAAAAACCTGTTTGCTTGTACCTTGGTTTATAAGAAACAGTGTGTCACAAGTTCGCAGCAAAACTCTGTGATAAGAAGCTGTAATTTAAGGTTATTCAGACAAAGAAAATCTCACATGCTAAGTTCCAGCAGAACTTTGTTTTGTTTTCGCTAATTTATTTTTTACCTTTCAGTATTGAACAGAGATGACACCAATTCCTTGTTGGTTTTTAAATAAAATACCTTATCATAGAATAAAAGTATTTACTATTAACTAAAATGCTGGACTTTGGTTTTAGTAGAAGGAAAAGGGCTTCTTGGTTCATATGAAACACAAAGAAAAGGGATTCTAGCACAATAAGCTATTCAAGAAAAGCCTCATGTTGTTTTTGCAGAGATTGTTGAAGTAGTCAGAATAAAGTCTTTTAAGAAGACCTTTTTCCCCAAAGGTGATTTGAAAATTTATTTTCCTTTCTTTAATGAATGCTATTTATTGAACAGTGTCCAAGATAGTCTGACCACTGAGTGAAGCCTGTGCTTGGGCTTAGTTCTGAATTTAAATTAGGTTCACTTCAATCAGAATGTATTCAAAATCAGTCCTATGCTACTAAACCAGGAGTGGATTGCCACAGGAAAAACTTAATTGAGGAACGTGGAAAAAGACATCTTGAAAAATTACTGTTCCAGTTTTTTCTTGACTGCCAAGCAAAGTGTGCTCAGCAAATTTCTCAATATGCTGTTAATTCTTGTGTACACATATAATTTTCTTTTTGATTTTTTTCTTGTAGATTAGAGCTATATTATAAAGTATGATTTCTAGCACAATTAATTGTAAGTTCAAACAAAAAACTCAAACTAAAATTAGGAAACTTTTTATAGATACATTTGTATTCCATAACCTACGTAGAATAATCTTAACTGAAGGACCTGGAGTTACACTTCAAGGAAAGTATTGTCAAATATCAATAGACATTTAGATGCTCATAGTTTTATGAGAGGAAAAAAAGAAGAAGTAACTGTTGAATGTAACATGATTAACCTCCAGAGAGAGATTGTTTGTGTGGCTGTGGGATTTCTTAAGGTTTTGACAGGATGCCTGTTCAACATATTTAACATTTTTTGGTTTTTCTTTGACTCCATGCAGAAGATTTTTATAAACTTCCTGTCAAGAACAACTGTTTTAACCTACCTCTTGATTCTCTAAATTTGACTTTACTTCTTAAACCAGAATGTGTATGCTCATTGCAGAATGATGTGATTTTAGGAACAGTCAGCATGGCAAAGAACTGGTTCAAGCATCACCTTAGGATTGCTCTTGGAACAGTTGATTATGGAGAACCACTGACTTTTTTTCTTGCCTGAGAAAGTTTTCTTTCCATCCTGAACAATCACAGTGTAATTATGTAGATAAATCACTAGTAACCAATTTTATCAACTACAGTTTTGCTCCTTAAGGCTGATGGCTACACTAGGCTGCTTTGTGTAAGTGTAACTTCTCCATCCAGAAAAGTTGATTCTAATTTACTCAAGGGGAGTGGGAACAAGGCAGCTTTTTTAAAAATAAAAATGAAAAAACCTTAATTTAAACTGTTTTTTAGGTCTACTATGCAACAAAATATCTGAAATAATAAAAAGAATAGGAACAGCTTGTGCTATCTTAATCTGTGTAAGTAGCAGGCATTTTGTGCTTGTTCAGCATCTTATCCTGAGAACGTAAAATTCAGGCATCCTTTAATTGATCACCACTTATAGCTTTTACAGATATTGAAGAGATACAGCAGTTTGATTTATATTATATTCCTTTATCTCTGTGCTTATTTAATTTACTTGCAATGATTAATGACAATTCTCTTGCTCTCACTGATGTTAGTGATCAAGTCCTCCTGCATGCTCTTGTGGAACACAGTTTCTGACAATGATGAACCAGTTGCTCTGCATTCTTATTTTTGTGGGTTTTTTTCAGGTTTACATGCTATAAATTTATTTTATGTGGTAAGAAATACTTATAAAATGTGTTTCTGATGTGCTGTCTGAGCTTTATATCAGTATGTTCACCTTCCTGATGAAATGTGTAAATCCATTGGTTTCCGAATGATGTTCTTAGAGGAGGTAGGCAGGGCATGATTTAGAAACTTTCAGCTGTCTAGAAATGTACTGATTTTGTCAGCCTCTGATAAACAAACATATTTTACCCTGTATTGAAGGAGATGTCAGGAGCTCACGTAGATGCTGTGTCTGGCTCAGGGGGCACTGAGGGCAGGCAGCTGCAAACTGAAGATGACATTTTCTTAAATCACTGTTACTTGATCCTCAAATAAGCCTTTGACTAAAGCCAGTCTTCTCATCCCAAATGCAATAGAAAAAGCAGGGATTTTCCTTGTTTCTAATTTCTGCATCTCCCCTTCTGTGTGTGTTTTGGATTGAAATGGTCACCCATTTCCCTAAGGGGGCTTGGGAACCCCCCTGAGCTGGTGAGAAAATAGATTTTGAGGCATCGTGCAGCTCATTCCTCAACTGATCGAATGAAGATCCTCAAAAACCCTGTAATGGCATTTCAGTCTGATTGCAGTTGATTCTGTCTTCATTTTCTGAGTGCTAAATGAAATACATTATAATGCCAGACCACATTAGTTATTTAAGGAAAAAGAAAAGCCTCCCTTGCAGTGGAATACATTAAAAATCAGTCGTATTTTGTACCTCCTAATGGCTAACGGAGGGAAATGATTTGCTGACTTCTTTACATTTCGTGGCATTTTTGCCTGATAAATTGTAGAAGTCATTTCTTTTCTTTAGGCTTTTACTCTGAATGACCAAATGCATACAAATAGTTGCAATCACCAGTTGTTGACTTCAGATGTTTTTCACCTTAGATTGGAATTTTTTCTTACCTTTAAGGCTGCTATGAATAACTTTTGAATGCTTTTAAATAGTTTTGCATTTCATACAGCCTTATAATATTTTTTTTGTTATAACTTACAATGTGTTCTTTTCAGAGAATGGAGGGAATAATAACAGCCTTTTGACAAAAAAAGGTTTTTGATCAAAATTTCCAAAATAGGAGGGAAGCTGCTGTCTTAAGAAAATTTAAAAAGGACATAATAACAACAACAACAATAATAATAATAGTAGGTACTAGGCCTTTTATTGCCTGAAAAAGTCTTAAACACATCTCAGTATGGACATTTGGCCATGAAGGTATCCAAAATCTTCACTTTATTTTTTTGCTTTGAAAATAATTATCAAGACTCACTGTTTTAGTTTTTATTAAAGCTAGTAGAAGTTTGTCTGTCAGATCTGAAATTACTTCTTTTTTAAGTAATTCTAGTTTTCTCTTGTGTTTTCATGTGACAAATCTCTTTACAGCTGAGAAAACTAAGAGTACTTTAAGGAATAATATTTTCAATCTTGTGAAAAGTCTCTTTAAATGCTTGGATATATAAACAAACCATCCCATGCATCAGATACAGAGTTGAGTTTTGAGTTAAACTCTTAAAATCTGCAAGTTAACCCAGTCTAAAATTTGTAGGCTATTTAGCTTTTGGTAACTAATATTAATGTTATGTTTAGAAATGAAATGAAGAAGTGAAAGGAATGAAAAGAAAACTGATATGAAATGTTAAACTTATCTCCAGATAAAGCATTCTTAATAATTTCACTGGGAATTTTTCTGTTTTCTATGTTCAAAGTTAGTGCAAAAGTTTCAGTTTTTCAAACAGATTAACGTGGAAAACATGATTCATGAGTTCATGTGGTGATGTTTTGGTTCAGCATGTTGTTTGGTAAAAATGCATATTATTCCAACAGCAAGCTATGAAAATCCTGTACAATGGCTCAGTATTGGCATGAGAGATTCAGGCACAGCATTACCCTTGTTAATTGTTTGAGATGCTGCTCAGTTCCTAACAAAAAAAAAAAAATCTTGTCTTTCATGTTAATCTCGTGCGTTGCATTTTCATTATCTACTTGTAAAAAACAGAATTATGGTTTTCCCATCTGTCTTTATACTGTTAGTTGCTGATGATTAAAGACAGCTTTACTGTGATTGCTTGAGAGGTATTTATTACAGATAAATAAAAGAAATCAGTTCACTTTTCAGGATGAATGCTTTGAACAGAAGGAATAATGAAATAGAAACACTGCAGAGCTATTTTACCAGAGCAAAAATGGCTAAAGAACAAATACAAGCCTTTACTTAATGAAGATTGTCTTTAAGGTCAACCAAACTAAGTTTTGATTTCTGCCACAGATAATCAGTCTGTTTGTTGTTTCTGGGTTTATTAGGATAAATATCCCACTTCTGGAATGTATGTTTAGTCCTGAAAGCTAAGGAGATGACACCTGTGGTTTCCAGATTGTTGACTGTTGCTTTTCAGGAAAAAGTAATTGCCTTACCAGTGGTCACATGATCTCAGTAGCATTAGTTCAAGGCTGAGTGAAATTGTCTGTGTTTTAATATGACTTGAGGTTCCGTATCTGAGTGACAGAAATCCAAAATATTTGTCTATTCTGTTTGCCTTTATTCTCTGTCTCACAGTCCTAAGCACTGTTTTACTACACCTGTGTTTTTTCTTTCCTGTGCTATTAGGTCACTATAAAAATTAATTAATTTGAGACCAAAGAAATATAAATCACAAGATAAAACAAGAAAGATGAAAATATATGTGTGTTAATTATTCTAATTTATTGTATTGGAGGACAATCTTGTCACTGTAAAATGACAGTTCCATTTCTGCATGTACAGCAGTATGTTCTAATAGCATCCTTTTGCTTTTTCTTTCTTTTTGTTTTGTACTCCTGGTTTTATAGGTCATTGCTTCACAGAAGTTCTTTAGCTTAATTTTAGCTTAATTTTAATACTAGTCTATTAATGGTATTACAGAAGTATTATTGGGCACATCTTTTTGCTGTTACATTTCTGGTCTCAAAGGCTGAATAGATGTATAAAAGCAATTGTTGAATGTGGAAAGGGTATCAGGGGCTTCTAGCTAAATAAACATTATTTCTAGAGAATTAAGTGATTAGACAGTTTTGCAATATTAGTAATGTAGAAAATAGTCTCTGTAGGGCAGTTGCCATATGAGTAAACTAATAGGTTACATAGGTGAACATTTACAGGGAAACTGAGCATTAAAATTTTAAATCTAATAGAAGCTTATACTTGCTATTTCTTACTTAGCCTAGTCTAAGAGAAATGTTTTATCTCCTTTTCTTTTGATTTAACTTGTGCCTTGAATGTTAGCAAAATTAACAAAGTAGCACACCTCAGTATTTAATGGCATTGTCATAGCTTTCCTTTGAAAAACATCAGCAAGGTGTCTTATAGCAATTATCCATATGCAGCATCCTTTCATGTAAGCAAACATATTTACTTAAATCACCATCTCTGGTGAGCTCCATTTGAGAGAAAAAATGCTCTTGCAGCTGTATGCTGGAGATGGGGGCTAAGCAATAAGTGTTTTTAAATTCAATTGTTTAAAATGCACACTGCATGGAAATAGTGATGGGTATTCTTTTGTTGTCAGCATCAGCAAGAACATTTATATGCTGAGCTGGCAACTTGGAATCAATCATACTGTGGATTTATTATTTAATAAATTCTATAGGGTTATGATTTTTCAGCATGGATTTGCTCTACTGGATTATATTGTTTTCATATAATCTTTCTGTTCCACTTAGAATCTGCATGTTGTACAAAAGAGTATTTTGAGTTGCTCTTTCCCTCAAAATAGAGTAGATATTGCAAGGGTGATTTTTTTGTGTTGCTTTTAAAGCTCTAATGTAATAATTTCACTTAATATGTAAAAAATAACAAAACAAAGGTTTAAATTCTATATTTTAAGCAGGTTTTTATTGTGAGCCATAGATTATTTATTTAAAATATTTAATTATTGGTAAAAAGCATGGTAATTAAGTATTTAAAATAACTGTTTAGACAAAAGCAGGCATGCATGATATAAACCCACGTTGGAGATGAATGCACAGAGTAGTATGGGAAGACTTGAAGCTGGGCTGAACTCACTGTTTCTGTTCAAGGGTGCAGCACAGAGTACACAGAATCATGGAACCATTTAGTTTGGGAACAACCTCTACGCTCACCCCATCCAACCATTACCCCAGCACTGCCAAGGCCATCACTAACCCCCATCCCCAGGTACCACATCCACACATCTTTTAAATCCCTCCAGGGACAGGGAATTCACCACTTCCGTGGGCAGCCTGTTCCAGTTCTTGACAGCCCTTCCAGTGAACAAACTGAAGTGCTGGCCTCAAAAAAGTATGGAAAATAGAAATTGAGTCTCTTTTCCTGATTTCTGCCAGCTGAAAGTGATTGGTACAAAATATGATTTTAAAACTGATCCCAAGACTTGGTCTATTTCAAGTAGCAATACTAGTAGCATTAGGCTGGGAAAGACCCTACCTTAGCTGCAGGTTTAACTGTTGGCTATGTTATTATCCCAAGAGAAACCATTCACTGGGAGTGGTTAAGCAGAGAGGAACAAATAGAAAATATTAAAGAAAATATGTATAGAGGAGTACGGAAAAAATGGGGTAATAGAAGAATGCCAGTATTCTTCTAAATGTCCTACAATATTGTCCTGCTTCTGCTATTGCATTTCTTTGATCATATACACTCACATTTGCTTCAGTAACACCAACGATGTATTAAATGAATTTTTTTGGGGTTACCCCCACATAGACATCCACAGATTGGTAGGAATCCATTTTTCATCCCACACTTACAAGTCCAAGATAATTAACTGCATATAAAAAGCATATTAAAATATGCTTTTGTTGCTGTGAAATAGATTTTTTTTTTCTAGATGAGATTTAAAAAGTAAATGCAAGATGTTCTCTTTTTTGTGGTATTATCCAGGAACAGTGAGGTTAATAGGAACTTGCTGAATGAGAGTAATAAATGTTCATTGAAGTGCTGCTACTATATAATCACTTATGTTTTCCACTTTCACTTTTGTGATCTACTTCCTATTAAGTGAGCAATAATGGTGGGAGCAATCAATTAAGGTTAGTTGGCAATAGCTTTTATATTTGTCAAAACACTGACAGCCTTTGGAATGTGCTTCAGAATTCACCCTTTAGCTCCTTTATAACTTCTGTGCTATCTTGTAATGGAGCATCACTGTTAAGGGCACTTATAGTTAAGAATATATTCCTGTATTTTTCACTGAAAGCATTGCGAAGATTTACACAAATAAAATTAACTTTTGTGAAGAGGCTTTTGCAGCTTAAAGGGCCTAAATAATAATTCCATAAATGTAGAGTGGAAAACATGAATGGATTTGGGAAAATGTAACTGGTAATGTGGTGGCAGCACTTCAATGAACATTTATTGTAGAGTGTCAAGAGGATAGCAGAATTACAAAATGTAGGATTTTGTGGTCACTGCAGGTATTTTTCAGAAGTATTGTGTTATGGAACAGAGAAAAACATCACATATGACCATGTGCTGCTGCATAGAATTTTCTGGTGTTTCTCGCAGACAGACTGAATGCCTGGCACCTGCTTAGTGAGAATTCTTCCTTAATTTCAGCTGACTATTTAATGAGCTCTGAGGGCTGAACAAATCATTGAAATTCTGAAATGGATGTATTATTTCAATAATATCTTATATTTAATTAGCTTTTTACATTGTCTAGTACCTTTTTCTCTATTTGTCTTAGGCTGTGGCAGAGAGGTGAGAGTGTGTATGGGATGGGCCACTGTCAAAGAGGGATTTATTGTGTGTTATTCCTTATCAGTATAAGGGAAGTTTAAACTCAGTCTGTGATAGGAATTCAATATGAGATTATAAAGTGGAGAATAAACTTTTATCTTATACAGGTCACCACTTGGTACCATATCTGTTCCCAAGCAGGACCTCATATATTAAATCCTTTATCTTAGTCATAATTAAAACTTCAGTGGAAGCCTAAATGAACATCATGGTAGGTTCAGAGTTACTTTGGGTTAAAGGAAGACTTGGAGTGTGGTGTGAATATTAGCAGGGAGTCATTCCATTGATGTGGGGATGTGTTGACACATTTACCAGGGAGAGATTAGTAAGTTTTGTACACTTGGTTAGGAATAAAAAATGGCTGCCTAAACAAGACATTAATTCAAATAAACATGGAAAGAAAAAGGAAGAAGAGAGCTCAAGAACTGGGAACAGGAGAATGTTTTTGAGGTGAGAATCTGTCAGGTAGCAAGTGGCAGTGAGCAGACCACTGTGAAGAGAATTGCTTTGGCCTTCAAGTGGAGTGGAGGGATGATGATGTTCCTGTTATTCTCCTTCAGCTGAGATTCCAGGAGCTTTTAAAGTTGTCTGTTCCCTGCTTCTAGAAAATTCTTTTTGTGGACTATACCTGTAGTGTTTGCTCCGCCTTTGTTCAAATGGTTTCAGAGATTTTTTTTGTTGACTTTTGTCAATAGCAAGAATTCCAATTATATTAGATCTTTTACCAAACATCTGCAATAATACTTTAATTAGACATTTCAAACTAAATGGATTTTGTCATTGCTTTTGTCGTTGTTCAGGATTTCACCTTGTCTAGCAAAGATGAATTATGGGTAATTTTCTGCATTGCACATTGAAATTGTAGATTTTAACTGCTGTTACTAAAGGTGTGGAGGACAGCTTTAATGACACACAAATAGTTTTTAACTCTGCAGAAAATAAAGTTAGTGATATACTAGTGAATTTTTCTGAAATAGATTGTAATTGAAGTAGTAATAGATATATATTTCAATACAGCTTGTAGGAAATGTATTTGGGATGAAATATTAAAATCTATGAATATTCATTTAGTTATCAAATTAAGTGTGAGTGAGGAAATCTCATCTTTCCTTTTTGATTTTACAGCTTGCACATGCAGTGGACATGCAAATATCTGTCACATGCAAACAGGAAAATGTTTCTGCACAACCAAGGGGATCAAAGGAGACCAGTGTCAACTGTGAGTACAATTAAATGTAGCCTAAAGTTAATCCTTGATTAGTGAATAATCACTGTTTTTCCCATTTCACATCCTTGTTTTGGTTTTGTGATTGACCTGCTAATGTTTTAGTGGTGGATGTAGTGTTGCCTACATTTCTCAGGACATTTCACTATTACTTAGGCTTCAGGTAAAGATCACAAATATTAGTAATGTCTTGAAGGCACTAAAGACTTCTAAAAAAATTCATTTTGTTTCCAAGTACAAACTGGAAAATTACTTCTATTTGTCTTCCTTTCTCTTAAGTTTCTAAAATATTAGTGTAAGGGAGAAAATACATATGAATTGGTAACTACATTAATTACATTTGTCACTTATTTTGATGGAAATCTACAGTGATTCAATTTTTAGAGTTTTGGAACCTTACTAAGGTGTTTTGAACATTTTCCCACATCATAAAGTCGAGACTATAGGAATGTGTAGACCTGTCATGGAAAGTACTCTTTTTTTTTTTTTTTTTTTCCACTGGAATAGCTTCTTGTGTTTAGAGGAAGACTTTGCACCTTCATAACAAATAGAGTACTAAGAACAATCAAGTACTGAAGTGGAGTAACTTATCAAGTAGGAGAAATAACACATCGAAGTTAATTGTGAATAGCCTTATATTTAAAGATGTTTCTTCCATTCTGTTCTATCAGGTACACCATGTTATTTAATAGGAACCTTATTCGTTTTGCAGTTATAATTATTTTAATAGTGTCTGGCAACAAACTTATCTTAGCAGTGTTGTTTGGAACTGGGGGGAAGGCACATGGGTCCAGCTGACCCTTCCCCAGGAGGGAGAGCTGCCAGTGCTTCTGCTCTGCCTGCCACAGCATGTCCACTTACCCCCGATTTGAGAATTTGCCTTGGATACACTCAATGGACTGGCTGGAATCCTACCCATAACACTTTGCTTGATAAATTGTAAAGAAACAACAATTTCTGATGCAGGGGATCTGTGTATATCCGTGAGAAAGAGCTGTGCTGGCAGCTCTAGCTCCCTGCTTCCTCTGGGACTTTGTGTCCAGCTAATTGAAGACTCTCAGGATGAGATGGGAAATCAAGATTAGGGCTAAGTGATGAAATTTTATCATAACAAAAGCTGGGATGATAATATCTTTAAGCTCTGAATTAAGTCTTCACTGAGTTTTTTTCCCCTCTTTTTGTACCCATACAATTAATCAGTTCTTGGTGTTAATGGGTGATCTGATTATCCAGCTAGAGACTTGCATTGATGCTATTCGAATTATACAAAGAACAGGAAGAAAACAACAATATATCCTCTGTGCTTTGTAACACCTGAACCACAGAAAACAGTTCCTGTGCTGAAAATGCCAGTTCTTTACTGGCTACTCTCCACATAAGGCACTCTTTTGATTTGGAACTTCTGTCTCATATGATTGGTTGTGCTGCTCAACTGTATCAGTCTGCTGTCCTGAGTTTGTCTATACTAAAAGGTTCTTTTATCCCACTTACTGAACTAGAAGAGAAAAGGTTTTCATAGTTGTGGACTTCCCTGTTCAGAATTTACAGCAATTCCACAAAACAGGTGAAGCAGAAATTTGAATTTTGACTTTTCAAGAGTAAACTTGAAATTGCAGTTTCAGACTAAAAATCTCTTTTTTAGTCACACGTAATTCATTCCTGTTCTAGATTCATACACAAACCAAAGGCTTGTCCAGGGCAAGCTGTGGTGTTAAAACATTTGGTATTTTAAGTGTTGGTGAGGTTTTTTTTTGATGAGATAAAATCTGCAGCCATTTTCAATTTTTTTAAAATTTATTTTGAATTATGCTTAAAAAAAAAGAAAACTATTTCCTCTTTAAAAATCATTTGTACACTCACAACCTCTCCTGAATGTATCATAAGATATATATGATACATCTAGAAGATAAGGAGAAATTAAAATTAGCTCAGTTCTTTCCTTGTATTTATTACTTTATTATATTCTATATAAATTATCTGTGGGAATGAAAGTGGGAATGCTGTTCTCCATCGCTCTGGATGAATGTCTTGGGTTTTTTTTGCTACTGACTAGTTAGGCTGTTGAGCAATCTCAGCAACAAACCTACAACCTTGTGGCTTGCTAAAATAAGTATTTCAATGAAAATTCCAAACTCTGGCTGTTCAGTGAGACAGTTAGATTGATATTTCTGTCAAGAATGCTATTGATTAAGAAGCCATAGCTGCAGGGCTCTGTGTTATGTACACACCATGCCTTGTGGGCAGAGGTTTTATGAAATCAGGGAAAGTTTACAGCACTTTTTCTTCTATTTTTCCCTCCCAATTTTATCAACTCTGTGCTTTTATGGACAATCTTATTTATTTTATTTTTTATTTATTTATGTATTTTTTTAGCATACCCATTTCTCAGTTACGTTCATTTCTTGATTGTGCTGTTGGATGGCATGAAGCACAGTGCCATTTGAAATTAAAATTAGTGTTGCAAAGCAGCTTGGAGCACACATTGCATTCTGTTTTATAAAGTTTCTTTAATGACATATGATGATGTATATGTCAAATGTTAGTATTTTTGTTAAGTTGGTAGTTTCAGTTGGAAAAAACCTCTAGTAATCTCCTAATCACGAGGAAATTATTGGAATGGTTTGATTATTCTAAGTAACTAGACTGTAAACATTAAAAAACAGATAAAAGTAAAAATACTTGATTTCTTGTTTTTCCCCTCAATTTTTTGAAAATGAAGTATGTGATTGGTAATAACAGGGAAATCATGGTGACTTAAACCATATTTTTAGGGGAAAACTATTGCTTCAAGGCAGTTGTTTTATTTAATTTTCTATAACATTTGATTTACTAGCCGCTGATTTTATTTGTCATAGAATTCTGTCGACAGAGGTTTTCAAAATTCCATATGTTTTGGTGTATCCATATGCAGGATTATGCACAGGGAACTTTTCAGGGAATAGGCTTGTGGGAACATGCAGAATATGCTAAGAGGATGTTTCAAAGTTCAAATTTTGATATTAAATGAGAGAAATTTTGCTGGAGGCAAGGAAGAAAAATATGAAAATGATGGGATCAAGTGAGTAATTAAGTAATTGTTTGGGAAGTTTCAGTTCATCTGGACTCTTGCAAGTGAAAGCCTTCACTTGGCCATGTGTCTGAAGCTTTTCTCATCACCATGTAAGAACTGGGCTAAAATTGGGCTTCAAAACCTCTGTAATGAACAACTACTTGTTGGAAGGAAAACACAGGGGGGAAAATATTATTTTAAATCTCACATTTCATAGTATCTTTTATATAGTTGTAAGAAGGATAAATTCAAGATTATCAAATGTATTGCTCATTTTAGTTCTAATAAATCTTCATGCCATTAATTTCATAAACATACCTCTTCTGCAAAAGTGGAAGAGATACTATTTTATTTATAAGAATATACTGTATTTATTTGGTAAAAACCTTTTCTGTATGTACGTTTTAAATAGCTATTTAATAATGTAAGGATCTGTACATAAAAAATAAGCACTTATTGATAGTCTGCTGTACATGAGAATAAGATTTTAAAATACCCAGCTGTACTCTTCTGTATAATTTCCCTCCACAGAATGGTACAATTCCCCTTACCAGATGGAAAGGCAGGTAAAAATATACTGGGTTAAGAGTCAAATTCACCATTCTGTTGATATCACTGCAGCTTTATTTGCAGATAGCAGAGCAAACCTTTTCCCAATTATTTCCACACAGGGCTTCTCTTGCTGCTTTCCAGTAGGGGAAGAATTGGCAGCAATCATATAATAAATTCACTTGATTTGAACTTGCTTTATCAGAGACACACACACACAAATCCCAAAACCAAATAGACAAAAAGGAGTTCTTATTGCTGGAAATTTAATAAAAAACCCTTTATTCTATTGAGAAAGTGTCTTTTCCTGATTGAGGGGATAATCCTTTTAATACTGGTTACCATGGTGGTTGGTAGTTTTCTAAAGTAAAGTTAAAAAGTATAATATTTAGTGGTTTAAATTACTACAGGAACAGCATTTTGCTTTTTTTTTCCTGATTTCAAAACTTTTTCCCTTGTTTCTATAATTTGATAATATTTAACCATTAGTTTACATATTTGACAGTGTTTGATAGGATGTGTTTTCTGCCTGTTCATGCTGAGTCCAGTCCTTGAGTTTTCAGTTTAAGAGAGAACTTTGACATGCTAATGCATGTTACTCCATTACCTATGATGTTTGGAGGAGAATTACAGAAAAATCTGTCATGCAGCTGTTGGTGAGTTTAGCAGTGTTTGTGGGTTTAGCAACTGCCTCTCTTATTTAGCTGCCTGAAAATTTCAGCTTGCCTCTGTAAGGACAGGTTCATGCCCTCAGCCAGTTCTCACAGTGCTGGATCATTAGGTTTCTAAGGAGAACAATAAAATAAAACTCCTACTTCAACATTTATGAGTACATTTATGTTTTAAATGTACTCATTTTCTGCTCTACATGTAGTAATTATTGTCAGATCTTTCAAGGATTTGAGCTCTTTTTTTTTTATTCATATTTCTTGCATCAATCATTTTGTCTTAAATTGCAGCTTTCACTTAAAAAATATGTCTAATATCCAAGCTTCAGAGCATGACCCAAATGCACTCTAGTGGCTCAAACCCTCAGAAGGCACTTGAAACATTTGAGATCTAAAATTTGAAGAAAAGGAAAACACGGGTTTTGGCAGTATTGTATGTCACTCTTGGCCTTTCTGTTGATATTTTTTTTTTTTTTTGTTCTGCAGTAGGCTCACTTTGTCTGCTTTGGTATATTCAGCATATTCTATGTAAAGTTCATGAGGCTCTCTGGGATCTTTCAGAGTTGCAGGCTCTCTGTAAGTGAAACTACACTTTGTGTAAGCACTGTTACATCCTAACATTACATTTTATTCAGGAAATAGTCCAGTTTTGCAGAAATAGAGAATGAGAGTTGGACTGTCATGTATCATTCCAAGAAGACAGTGCTCCCAGAGCAGAAGTGAGGATGGGGTAGTGGGTGAGGGAGGAGCTGCAGAGCACCTTGCAGAGAGCTTTGTACCTTGGGACTTCATTGTGTTCTGTCCCTATGAAATCTGCTTTTTATCTTTCTGAGTTTAGTACTAATTGTCTGAAAAATGGGGAGCAGTTTGGGCATGAGAGTTTCTCTTTCATGAGAATAAAGTAATTTTGCTTTGGCTTCTAAGTTAGGATCTGCCATGACTGACTGTATGCACACATATAAAGATGTCTTTTGGTTTGGCAAGTTGAACAGAGGAGAATCCTCTCACCACTGGGCTTTACTTGTTTTCTAAGATTTTTTTTATAGTCATTACTTCCTCTTCAGGCTACCTCCAAAACTGCTAAGTGCAGAGCAAAACAGGGATTTTTTTACAATTGTTGAAACACTTCTGGCTGAAGAAGGAATGCAGACAATGTCCTTGTCTCTTGTTGGTTTATGTTTCTATGCATGCTGGATAGAATGCAGAGAATGTTGGTTTATGTTTCTATGTATGCTGGATAGAGATTTAATTAATATCTTTTTGGTTTCCTATTTGAAAAATATATGGTGCTGGATTTTCTTTCAAAAGAAGTGAATCTCTTTTTCTTAACAGTTGTTCCTCCAGTGCCATGGCCATGTCATTCAGTGACTGGCATTTGAATAATCTGTTTTGCTCAGTGCAGGTTATATCAGTGAAGCAGTGGAACAGGGCAGGCTGCCCAAGCCTATCACAGATCCCATGCCAGTGAGACCTGTTTTGAATTCCAGTACTCAGGATGCATTTGTTGGAAGGCAAACCTCTTTATATAAAATGCTAGCAATTTTTGGTGCAAAGTGTCAATTGTCTAGGGATGTACAGTTAAGGTAATGCTTCTCTGTGCTATTTTTATTAAAATAGAATAGCACAGCTGAAAAGAACAGAGAAGTTTTCATGTTCTTTATGTCTGAAATAGACTCATAAAGATTTAAAGCTAAATATAAGATGAAGACACTTCTTCTGCCTTTAATTAGTTAGGTACTGAGTTTGGACTGAGATGAAATTAGGAGTAGGAGTGATGCTGATGTTTACTCATACAGGAAAAAGAGAAACAAGCATAGACTGTGCCCCATGGAGGAGTTACTGGGAAGAAGAGAGAAAGGGAGGTTATGTCTGCCATAAAATTGCTTTATTGATGAGTCTGATTTTTTCTTACCCAGCAAAGTTGTAGCTTTAATTTCTGTGCTTGTTTTTGGAAAGAAGGTCAAAGGGCTTTGTGGGTTGGGCTGGCTTTATATCTTGCCTAGGGCTAGCTTTAAAGCAGAATTGCACGTATCTGCATAGCCAATGCTTTTTCTTAGTCTCAGACAGGGTCAGAATAGTTTGCAAAGACTTATTTGAGGTTGTCTTTTTTAACCCCAGTTCAAGCTGTTGAAAGTGACGGGGCTCTGCTGCATTGCATCTGTCAGGGTGTGCAGTGGAGGCACCTGGGAATGCTTCCCTGTGGCCAGGACTGGAACTCAGGGGTTAGGGATGCTGAGTAACATAAGTGACATAAGCCAGAACTCAGTATGAACAGCTCTTATAAAGTACCAGCCCCATGGGAGAGGTATTTGCAGTTACACCATCTCCTGGCATTGCTGCTTTGAGAAAATGAAAAAGGAGACTGGAGGATTTCTTATAAGACAGCCAATAGAGTGTTTAGATTGCAGAAAACACTTGCAGGAGGCTGCTGACAGTGGAGACAAACTTCTTTTCAACATGTGGCTCCACCAGGCACTTGTCTTTCCTCACCTGCATGAAGCAAATACCCCCAACGCTGTAGTCTGTTCTTTCTGCCAGGTGTAGTGCTGGGCTCTCCACAAAACAGAAATGCATGCAGCTTGATTATCCTGGTCACCACCTCGGTTAACCATTAATATAATTATTCCATTCTTTGCTGTTGCTGGGGTTAGATTATAAACTGTCATTGTTCATGGGAGCCGTAATTAATCTCACAAATCAGAAATTGCCATGTATAGGATAGGATCTGTGAATTACTCTGCAGGCAGGCGGAGAAACAACACAGATTTCCAGTAGAGTATGAATTCAGTTTACCCTTCCTACTGCTTTGGTTAAAGACAAGTTGTTCACTTTAGAGAAGGAAAAGAAAATAAATGATGGCTTTTCTGGCTACTCATCCTGCTGTGATCAGAAAAAATCTGTCAGCTGAGTTGTGACTGACAAAACCAGATATTTCAGGTAGTTATTTTAAAAAATTCTATTATATACTGCTCTGTTGCAACTGATTAAATTCAATGTAGGCTGTGTTACAGTAACAATCCTCTACATCACTGTTATTATTGCTGGCTACTGCTACTGCAGTCAGCTTTGGACAATTAACTATGGAGCAGAAGGGAGGAAAGTGATATTTCCATTGTGGAAAGCAAATATTTAAAGAGATTAAAGAAATGGAGAGTAAACAGTCCTACAAAACTTTATGGAGGACAAAACCTTTTCAAGGTGATCATCTTTCAGAAAACAAATGTTGCTAGTACAGTTTTTTATAGACTTGGTATCTAGAACAAAGAATTTGACATATTTTATTATTTTTGCCTTCATGACACAAACACTGGTCAGTTTCAGTATATGTAAACGTTTGAGAAATCAATGTTCTCAGAGTGGTTTTAATTTTTTGGTGTTTCTTAGGGGATCTTGGCTACTATAGGAGATATAGATAATATTTAAAAATGGCTTATCAAAATGTTATGCATCATTATTGGTCCTTTGTGCTGGAAAAGATCTGAGGAGGAAAACCAAAGGGTTCTGGCAGGCCCCCATCCATGCTGATCATTGGAGCATCATGGACAGAGGCAGTTTGTCAATTCTCTGGAAAGGAGAGAAGGGAAATAGCTGAAGAAAAGGACTAACAGCAGTGTTACTGTGCCCTTCATCAAACCCTTTTATTAAAAAAAAAATGGTTTTGCTGTATAAAGCCATCAGTTTTCATTTGTTTCATAAGCAAGTAGGTTCTTTTTATTAGTTTTCAATTTTGGGTAAGATCAGTCAATCCATACTGATAGACTATTGGATTGCTACATCTGGATATGAAATAATTGTCTCTGAGGTTCTTTGTACAGCTTCCCCTTTCTCCTGTGGTTTCCACCAAGGATAAAAACTTAACCTTCTCTGGTAGAAGCACTTAAATATATTCTAGTGAAAAAACTTCATGAAATTCTTTCTCTGACTCATTCATGGTACCACTGTGTTGAGTAAATACTTTTCTGTAGTATTTTATTAGAGAGAAAGAAGAACTGGTTCATTTTCCTTAACTGATTATCTGAACAAATGAGGTTTTGCTGGCTGAAGTTTAGACAGAATGGAGTTATATTGTAAAGAGAATGATGATTTAGTTACAGACATTGATTTCAATACACAAAACTGGTATTTCATTATGTGCTGCTAGACTTTAAGTACTCAGTAATGGAAACTCCACTTGTGAGAAGAAACAGTAAAAATTGTTGTGGGCCACAGATGATATATTGAGTTTTGAGACAGTGTGGCTTCTTCTCGTTTGAAAGTGGTCTGTAAAATTGAGATGGTTTCAAAGGAACCCCACCTGTTTCTAAAAATAGTATATTTTGCATGTTCATGTAAATTCCGACCTTTTTTGAGATTTGTGACAGGGAAGATTCTCTGCTGAGCTTATTAAATAGCATTGGCTGTCTCCCAAAACTCACCTTTTCCATTTTTGTTGGGTTTCTTTTTTTTCATTTTTAAATTAAGTTGTATCTTCCTGAAATGACACCAATTAGTGAGGCACAAAGTATCAATTCTTAGTAAATGATGAATAGAACTTATTAGCACTTATGCCTTTTGAATGACTGAAAATATTTTTTTCTGTTTTAATTTAAGGAAAAATCCTTTTAGATATAAATGAGTGATTATTTGACCTGATCTATATTTAATATGTTTGAATATTATTAATATCCATCTTTTTCTGAGATACTTGATTGATTGTAGTCTGAACTTTATTAAAATGGATTTTTTGGAAAGCTATAAAATAACTTTGTAACTAAATCCAATGGGAAGTATATATGTAGGAATTACTTCAGAATAGTTTTCTCTTGAATTATCAAGACACTATACAAATAAAATAAAACATTAGGATATTGCCTATCAGAATAACTATTTCCCTTACTATTTCCCTGTGTTGAAAATTCAAAATATATATGGAATGGGAGGTGACTTGGAATTTAGCCAACAGTGTATTTCTTTCCTGAGATGAACTGATATAACAAAGTCCTCTTGCACTCCAGGCTTTCCTTTTTTAGCTGGACAGAGAAAGTGTGCAAGGAGAATTAACAATGAAAATTGTTTTTCAATAGAATCTGTATTAAGTTTGGCATTAAAAAAATACTCAGGTTGAATGATTTGAAGGTGATACTGATTTTATTGACAGTTAACTGAAAATGTTGGCTATTGTAGAGTTTTCTTTTGAAAACCAGGTTTGCAATCCTACAGTGGCTTTAAAATGATTGTGTTGCTGTTGCTGCTCATTGCAGCCAGTTGGTGATGGAATTTTGGTGATGGCTGAGCAAAGGCTGAAGGGACTCTCTGTGTCTGCTGTCACACACTCTTTCTGCTGTCCAAGTCAACACGTCCTGGAGGACATAGTTTTTATTGATAGAAAAGCAGTTTTCTAAGATAGATCCATCCAAAATACTCATGTTTTCCTTACTATCAGAGCACAAGTTCAGTGTATATAGTAATCCAAACATTTGATTCTTTTTAAATTGTGAATTTAAAAAAACAGGGTTTTTGAATCTCAAATTCTTCTCAGTAGATCTACAGTTCTTGTGATTTTTCAAAGCTGCTGAAAATCTCTTTGTTATTCTCCGTTCTTAACTCTCAGATAAAATAATACCCATTGTGCAGAATAGATCTGGGCTTATAATTCACATCTGATAGGCCATTAGTATGGTAATTAGTAATTGGTACAAGAGTTGTTAAAGTTGAAATAGACATCTGGTTTAATCAATTTGTCATTAAGGAAGTGCAAGTGTAGAGGTAGTAATGGGAAAAGAAAATACCAGTGTGAGAGCTCAGAGCTCTCTCTGAGCTATCAACACAAAGCTAAGTTTGAAATTGGAATAATGCCTCTTTATCTTGCTTGATATGGGTTGCTCAGTGCTCAACTTGCTCAAAATACCATGTCCTGTTTTTATTTTAAAATGTATTTTCAAAACCTTACATATAACTAAAAGAAATGAAGCTACGTTGTGATGAAAACTCATTGATAGATATATCCATCAACTTCATCTTGTGATATTCGTGTATTTTATTTACTGAGAAAGGGAAGAAAAGAATTTTTATAGAGCAATAAGGAAAGGCTAGGTCAGGTGGGCACTGAAGACACTATTTGATAGAAATCTCCTGGTGATGGAAAGATTGCTTTTCTTTTCCTCTTATGGTCTCTAATAGATGAAATATGCATCCTCCTATTGCCATTTTCATTTTCTGTTTCCTCTTTCAGCCAATTGCCTTTACATATAGATGAAAATTTAGCTCGAATAGTTATATTTCTGGTTTCAATTTTTGTTTCAAAGTTAAGACATTGTTGCCAGTTATTAGTTTTAAATTGCTTCAGTAGTTGCCAAGAGTATTAGAAGAATGCACACAAAAGATTAAAGCTATGCAGAGAGAGAACTAAGAATTGTGTTTTGGTATTAAGACATGGGAGTGGGAAATGCATTAGTCCTCTTTTTTTTTTTCCATGAACTTCTGATAATTATGCAGACTGTGCACATCAATTACACAGTGCTAAATTGTGCTTGAGGAGTCCTCATCCTGAGGAGCCTGCCAACAAACTTGCATCCTCCTTCAGCTGCATGTGCAGACATCTGGCAGTCAAGCAGGTTTCCTTATATATTGAATCTTCTTTCCATCCCAGCCCTATCTGTGCCCTTGCTGCAGGAGAGCCCGTGTTCTCATGCTGCCCCATGGCCCAAGTGCAGGCGGTGCTAGAGGAGCTTTCTGTGCCTCCTGCACTAAAGATGGGTAACTGAACTGAAATGTTAATTCCATGGTTGGGTAAATAAGGGGACTGCATGCAACATTTTAGAGTTGCTTAGAAAACTGCAGGTATCTGAGTTGTACTTTAACGATTAACATAATGAAAAATAGGAGGCTGTGAAAATTATGTTGCTTCAGAAATGTGGTTGAAGTCGTATCCTTTATCTGATCACTGAAATCTATCATGATTCCCTATGCTGATATTCTTCCTTGCTGCAGCTTTGTCTATTCTAGAGGAATATTTTTTTCACTCCTGTTTAAAAATCAGGAGATGGACAACCTGGGATAATGAATTCTGCAGGCAGTACATACATAAGCACATGTGCCTATATAAGCATCCTTTTTTCTTTGCCTTCATTCTTAGCCTGAATTGTCATGTGAATGACATGAAATAATGAAAACTTGAAAAGACTTTAAGTTACAATAAACATTACTGAAAAGTATATGTAATATTTTACCTCTTGTAAGGTAAACTCACAACATTTGATACAAAAAGTAAATTCTCCATCACATGTGAGGTATTTTTGGGGAATAACTGATAAGGCAAGAAGAAATAACATGGGAGCCATTCTATCTGTGTTCACCAGCTGAAAGATAATAATATCTTAATATTAGAAATGCTCCCTTATTCTTTTCTTCTCCCGTACTGAATAATCACCACTAGAAAGTATAAAATATAAATTAAGCTGCACAACCTTTGCATGCTTTGAGCTTTCTATTTTTTTTCTTGTGGATGTATTGAAAAATAAGTGGTATCTATCAGCTGGCTTGATAATGGGGCTGGGGAGCTTGATTACAAGGCCATAAATCAATCCAAGAACCTGATGATATGCTCAACTTCAGCCGTGGAGCCTGAGTAGCTGAGATTATCACTTCAGAAGGATTGACTTAAAGATTTAGTTCTCCATCTCTATCTATTACTTTTGTATTACGAAAAAAAGAAATTTTTCAGTAATTTAAGAAAAGAACAAAGTACTAGAAGGCTGAGTAGAAACTTAGCTAGGAAAGCTGTTTTAAATAGTGTCAGGAATCTGATTTAGAATCAAAGCAAACTTATAATCACATTTGAAAATTCGATCTGCAGCAGCACTTTTTTTCTCAGTGTTGCACAGAGCAAAGATAAATTTAGGAATACTGGGTTACAGCAGGAGGCCAAAGTGAGAGCAGCAAGATTGGCAAACCGACATACGGAATGTGTCAAAAAGAGCTCATTGTCCTGGAAGAAAAGATTTTGGACTGCTCACAGAGAAGTGATAAGTATTAAAGGGTAAAGGAACAGTCAGGCTGAAAGAGATTTAATAAATCAGATTTCATAAAGAAGACTAAAAAAAAATATTTGTCCTGGAAATGAGTTCTTATAAGATCCGTAAGGAGATAAGGGCAGCAATTACTTTCTAACAGCTGCTACAAAATCTAATCTTGTTCTCCTTTAGGCCATTTTATCCTCTCTTACGCAGAGTCTTGATTTAATCACAGATTTGGGCCCTGATTCAGATAAATATTTTAATACATGATAACACCTTGTTCCTTAGGTTTAAGAGGGGATATTCCCTTGGTTTGGTGAGAATTGGGAACATATGGTTTACTTTTGTTTCCCCTCCTCTTGGGAGGCTAATTGTAAAATGTCACGTATGGAATAGCAGCAAGAGTTTCACAAAACAAGTCCACAAAGTTTTTTTCACTCCTAATACTTTGTTTCTCTTCATTCATTCATTTTCCTTCTCTTCATTATGTTTTTAGGTGTTTTCTGTGCTTGGTAAAGAAAGGGGTTTTTTAATGAGGAAAGGTAAAGTTGAAGGTGACAAATGGTGATTGTAAGAAATGAAAAATGTATAAATCAATCTTTCATGTCGAACAGAAGGATGGTCTCCTCCATAGTTATAAATAAAAGAAGAGGTAGTAGCACATCTAAACAGATGAACAGCTCCACTGCTGTTCAGTGCCAGCCATGTGTAAGCTAAATAACTCTGAGATTCATAAGTGGGAATTATGTAAATCCATTGTTTCTGATTTTTTTTTTAAGAAAATGTGTTTTTTGTTGAATTGTACTGTAGGGTTTTTTCCCCATTTTATTTTCTGTTTTATTTATACCACCCTGATGTGTATAAAATTAAATGCGTTTTCCACCCTGTTTTTAGGGTAGAAAAAAAACCTTTGGAATGTTTTTGTTTTCTTAATTCTCTTGTCTTTTTGTCATTGACTTTCATGAAACCTTTCCTGTACCATTACTTTATTGCTTTTGCTCTTACATTTCTGGAAAATAGCTAAATATGTGACTTAATAAGTGGTTTGATGTTTGCCCTTCAGAAGCTTTGATTCAAGCTTGTGTGTGCTCAGTTTTGTATAGCTGCATTGGCCTGTTTTTCATTGTCTACTCAATGTTCTTAGAATATTTCTACGTGGTTAAAGTTCTGATATCATTACAGGCTGGTTTTAGACTTAGTTGTTTTTCCAAAGGAGGTTGATTATTTTAATTGAAGTATTTGAACCCATGCATACTCCCTCTGTGTCCTCAACCTCTGCCAATTTCCTCAAGCTAAGAATCTCTTGTGTCTTGTTTTAATTATATTTGTATCAAATGAAATTTTCTTCAACAGGTGTCATTTAAGTACTGGCCTTAAAATAAACTACAATGAATGTTCAGCAAACAGTACTTCTTTCTTAGGGAAAAGAAAGAATGAAAGAAATGGTGACTAATGTAGCTTTTTTATAACCATGGTAGAAGTTCAAATTGAATTATTCCAGTTATATACAGACCTAGAAATGGAAAAGAAGCATTCAATAGTACAACCCAAAGATTATTCTAATACATCTCCTTCCTTCATAATGGATTTATTGATCTTTATTCCCGATGCATCCAGCTTTCTGTGTTTCTAAATAGTGTATCATATTTTATATTCTGCATGCTCATAATACAGGAAATTGTCATACGTTCTATTATCACACTGTGAGAATAACTGCCAGATAAAATTTTGTATGAACATTGTTTTCTGCAAATTTAGCAGTCAGAGCTAAAATCTGTGAATGTTCCTTACAGAAAATTCTGTTTCCTGATTCTAGAATTCAAACCTGATTATCAAAAATTTCTTTTGTATGGCAGTAGGTCATGTGGCGCACATGTTGTTTTTAAAACAGAACATTTCACTGTAGTTCTTGTCTGTTTTGTGAAGTGTTTGTCAATTTAATATTTTGCCTTTTGAATGCGTGCTCATTCTTATGAATAATGTGAATATTATGAGTTATTACAAATTCAAGATAGCTTATAAAGTATTCTGCCATTTCCAAATTTATGTGGTGCTCAAGCCACTTCTCTAAAGTCACTCCTGAAGTAGAACTTTGAAATCAGAGAGTCATCCCAGTTATATTTTCTTTAAAAACAAAGATCCAGAAGAGAAGCTTAGAATGATCAGAGACTAATTTAGTTGGACTTTTTTTCCAGATAGTCCTAAAAGAGGATTCACCTCAGAGTGTATCTCTCCACTGTGCTCTCAGTTGATTTCTTTCTCTTATTTATGGAAAATACAGCAAATACTTTGTTTTTCTGACATGATGGACCATTTCAGTCACCAGATTTCTTTTTCAATTGACATTAAAATATTTTGCATTTCTAAGTTATGGTTAATATTGCAGTTTATAGTGTAACTTCTGCGTAACTTAGAAACCCAGTCAGAAAACAAGTGAGAGAAAAGACTTTAGGAATGTGATAACATCCAAGGAAAGGGTTGTATTTTAAATATTTTAAAAATCACTCTCTATAATGCAAAATATATACACATAACTGACAAATATTGTAACTGAATCTTTCCCTTTAAATACTAATTTTGATACTATCTCTCAGTTAAAGAATATTTCATAATATAAAACCATTGGCTAAATTATTGGACTGAGGGAGTTTATTATTCTTTGACTTAAGCAAAATGACTGGGGACAGATTTTCATGCTGGCACGCAGAACAAATTTAATTCAAACTGAGATGAAAGGCGGTTAATGTAATTGTAGCCTATTATCCTATGCAGGCTTGAGTTAAGAAGCAAACCAACAGACAGTAAGAAAATGATGGATAGAAAATAGAAATGCTCAAGGCTGCTGAAATAGAGACTTGTGAAGGGATTATGCCGTAACTGTTCCCACATAATCTCTGCATCAGTAATATCCCACCTCTACTGTATGTTTGGATTACTAAACAGGATTTTTGTATGCCTCCTGCATTCTCTTTATTTCTCTCTGATGTCAAAAAAGTCCTCGTTTAGTAAATTTCATGGCTTTTTTTTTCCCCACTTAATCTGCCACCTTCATGCGTCCTGGGCATGCTGTAAAGCATTCAGTTTTCTTTTCTTTCTAAGGACTTTTTTCTTTGTTATCACACAGAGTGATAGGAAAGTAGTTGGCCACATAACTAGTTAGTCTTTGTTCCTAAGTCCATCTAAGGGACTAGCAAAAACTGTTATTTTTATTAGTGTACTGAGTTAAGAAGTAGTAAAATAGTCGACTCCCAGGTTTTTCAACTGCAAGAATGTCTGCTTTTTTTGCATCTCCATTTGGGTATAGTTTTTCATATTTTAGGTGATCAGATGGGGTTTTTTAGGACTATGTTCTGGCAGATTACCTGGTTTTTATTATTCCATTTCAATTTTCAGTAACAGAAATATTTTTTTTAATATGTACATATTTTGCACTGCAATATTTTAAAAATTGAAAAGACATGTCTTGGTCTCCTCAGAATACATAAAGAAAGGTGCTAAATTGTACTTCAAAACATGTTAATTACAAAAATAATTCAACAAATTTGTCACCCTTGTTATAGCCCATAAAACAAAGAAAGAACATTTTTTGCCTCTGAAGTAGCTGATCAAACCCAGTGTAATACATCTGTCTGAGATAATTCTAGCAATAACTAGTTCAAGTATTAAGTGTGAGGCTTACAAAATACAGGAGATAGATTACTGATCAGAAGTCCCACTAAAGGTGCTGCCTTATGGCCTCTTTGCAGAGGGACTGAGGTACATGGGATGGATTGATAGAATAGCTTTTAGAGGGGTGTCAGATTTTGATTTCCCAGTCACTCCCAGCTGGAATGCAGGATTTCTCTCATCCATTGCATCCAGAGCTCTTACAGTAGCTAAAAAATTTCTTTTAATTTCTCCTTCTGACGTTGTTTAGGATAAGGTTTTGTGCATTTGAAAAATGCTGTATTCTGTGAATTGCCGTTTGGGAAGTCTTTGGGATTACTTAGAGACTCTATTCAGTGCTGTACTCACACAGGAGCAATCACTGCTTTCCGTGGCAGTTCTGTGCAGCCTGCCCATCAAACCCCATGTAAACATAGTCTGAACAGATCAGGGCTGACAGAGCAAAACTGCTGTCATGAAATACTTCACAGTCTCCTGCCATGAGGCTATAGGCTCATTTTGGTCAACTTTTTCTCCTTTTACAGCTATTCCTTTTAAGTTTTCTTCTTAAGCATCCAATAACTTTTCAAGGAGAGCCGGCCAAGACTGAAAGTGTTGACAGCTACAGTGTTGTTGCTGCACCACAGACAGAAACACTTATTTACACTTCTTTGGCACTTCATAAAGAAGTATCAGTATCATCTCTGCTCCAGGAAATTCGTGAGGTTATGTTCATGTGCTATAATGGGCTAATGGGGATTTGGGCTCTTTGTAGGCAAGAGGCCAGGGAAAAGCAGATGTGTGTGTCTGACTTGATCCTTTCTCCAGCCACCCAGATATTTTTCTCTGTTCTAGTCTTAATAGATATTTCTCTATGTCTTGGATTGATATTTTTGTTTTTAATAAAGTCAAATAAAAGATGGGCAGGTTAGATGGGATCGATATCCTTGATATTAAAAAGGACTTTAAAAAAGGCCAGATATGCCCATAATGGAACGATGATAGGCAATAACATGGATTTGATAGACTGCTGTGTAGGGGTAGGGTAAAGAAAGTTCTTTTAGGCAGGAGGAGAACTTACCAGAGCAACATACCAGATAGATGTATAGATATTAGAATGATCTGATGGACAAAAATATGGTATGAAAGACCTGCAGGTCAAGAAGGAAGCTACAAGTCTGGAAACTGTGATGCCTCCATGTTTGCTTTCTAATGATTCTCTGGGAATTTCTGTTGATGCCATAGGAAACATGTATGGGAACTAAAAGTTCTGAATATCTCATCAGAAAAACCTAAGTCATCCAGGAATAATGCAAGTTACTTGAAAATGTGATGGCTAGAGTTTTGGCTTCCTAAGGGTAAGGATGATAGCTTGCCAATTGCAGTATGTATTATACATAAACATCTATGGTATTTGTGCATCATGTTTATATTATAACTTGTCATTAGCACTGTAGAAGTTGTCCCAAGTAGAGCAATAATTCAGATAATATGACTGTTTTCTAAAATTCCCTAATGCTGTATAGCTGACAGCCTAGAGAAAGCCATGGCACTCTGATTTATTCATATCTTTGTCTTCATTTTGCATTTAGTATTCTTGAACATCCACATATAAGCAGCATTTGGCCATCGCTGAACTGCGGTGTCCACTCCAAATTGTGTGATATGCTTTGCTTCTGAATTGTCATTTTTGTCTTGGCTTAGTCAGAATTTCCAATGTTTTTAGAAATATTAATTGCCATATTGTGCTGAATCTTAGTCTTAAATGACAAGAAAATGACCGAAGTTACCGTACGTAATTTGAAGTAGAAAGACAAAAAGTAACTTGCCTGTCTTTGTACCATTTTCTGGAAATTATAGTGTCTGTATGGCATCCTGAAATACGTATTTCTGAAATTGCCTTTTCCTTAAATTGCCTTGAAATTATAGTCTTATATAAATCGAGATTTTGTTAAAAATCCCCAACACAACAAAAACAAACAAACAAAACTCATCCCAGAATCTTGAAAAGAAAGTGAAATAAATGCAAGGAAGATCAAATGCAAACAGATGAGAACTCTATAGCACTCTGCAATACCACAGCACTGAACTTTCTGCATTGAGATTGTAACTGAGTAGTTCTTTACAATAATTTACCTCTGAGATTGACCATAGATTAAATTCAATGGTAATAAAATAGTCATATTATAAACCATAGATTAAATTCAACAATAATAAAAGAGTAATGTTATAATGCACATTTTTAAAAACAAGCCATAAACTGTTTAATAGTTAAATATACTTACTACAAACACAGTTAGTAATAGTAAAATTTTGTAATTCAGTAATGACTAATGAAAATGCAGTAAACCACTTGGGATTTAGTGTGTGTATATATTTCTTTTTCATGTGGTCTACTTGATGAAGCCATTTGCAATGCATTTCCTCTGACTGTCAGGGCCTGTTAAAATATTTAATGTTCTGATGTGCTGCCTCTCCTGCTGTTTTTGAGAAATGCTTTCTAAACAAGAGTAATATACAAACACTCTTGGAAAGAGCCAGAACGGGCAGTGAATAGCTGATTATAGAATCACAGAATGGAGCCATCCTAGAGCACGTGGACAGGATTGTGTCCAGATGATTCTGGAATATCTCCAGTGAGGGAAACTCCACAGCCTCTCTGGGCAACCTGTTCCAGTGCACAGTGACTTGCATATATTTATTTCATGTGGTCTTCAAGATCCCTTCCAAACCATTCTATGATTCTATGAATATTCTATTGTTGATATTAAGTTAACATTTAACACATTTCATCAATATTTATCTTATGAAAGGATTAAACATATGTGAATTTTGTGAACTGCTCACTGGTTTTTGAAAAGTAAAAAATTTAGGAGGAGCTGCATTTCAGTTTAAGCAGTAATAAGTTTTCACAGTTATTTTACCATTGCTTCTTATTTAATTCTTCCCTCTTAAAGGAAAGAAGCAGTTGAGAGAGACCCATGCTAATATTTCTCAGAGTTGTGGTTCAGTTCAGTGTAAACAGAGCCTCTTATTTTGAGTTATGGGATATTCTAGCATTTACTTTCTAAGGGCTGGAGTAATGTCTGAAGTGGCTGATGTAGGTCAAAATGTGGGAGAAGAAATGTGGGTATTTCTCTTCCCTGGCTTTGAAAGAACAGTGATAAGAGGGAAGCCTGCTTTTCCAAGTTCACCTTTTTGCATATATTCAAGTTTGTGCATCGCTGCCAAAAACATGGCCATTTGTAGAGAAAGGAGTGCCAGAGGTAAAGGGTAAGTCCATGGACATGAGATTTTTCTTGTTCAGAGTAAGCAGCATCAAATCATTTGCATATAAAATCCATCTGGTGCCTTATTCATTAAGACTAACAGGGAGTTATCCAGCTATTCCAAATGAGGGCTGTAGGTCACTTAATTCTTGTATAGAAGAACTAAATAGAATCCAGACTTTATTAGGAAACTCTTATTTTATATCTTAACCTTTTTTTCTCTAATTATGTGGTAAGTGACACCTCACTGAAAGCTTATTTTGTCCTGTAGTGCAATGGATTTTGTGATTTCAAATATGATTAGTTCAAAGAGTATATAAGAACTCTATAATATTAATTATCTTTGATCTTGCAGGGAAGAAGGATTTGAATAGCATGAGGGGTCTGGAAATGTGAAACTTGCTTATGACATTAGAATGTTTTACTTTTTTCTTTTGGCGAGATCCGCCTCAATTAAAAAAAAAAGTATTGCTGGCCTAGATATTTTTCATCAATTATGTGAGGAGGAGACAAATTGATCTACAGAAAAAACATTGTCTCATGACACCGTTATATGCACTTAGAAGAAAAAAAACAAATAAATCATTTCCCCACATTATTAAAAAGTTCTAACTGGAAACATAAATCCGGATACCTTTTACCCTTTTAGGTTATCATTATCTTAAGAGGTAGGCTGATAATTCTTTATATCTGAAGTTACTCATGACAGGAAGGATCTTGGCAGTGTGAGAAGCGAAAGTGTCCAATTTTTACATTAGAACCAAAGATCTGAGAGTTGTGTCTGTCTGAATATACTGCAGCATTAATGGATAGCATTGGGACAGTGGAGTACAGAGTGCAATGTCAATGCAGTCAAGAAGCAGATCTTCATCTATAAGAGGGATAAATTTGCATTTATGGATTAGAAGTTTGTGTATTTCACATATTTCACTTCAGCAAAATAAAGATTATATTGCAGGATAAAAAATGCAGTATTAATTAGGAAATGAGTCTATTCTCTGAAAATCACAAAGCAGTCATTAACCATGTTTACAAAACCTCTTTTTCATTAAGTGTGTCATCTGAGCTCAACTATTGCATCTAAATCATAGCACTTCTGTGGAAGGATGATGCTATTTCTGAATCTTTTAAACATGCTTGAACTCCAAAACATGATACTGGCTGCTGTATTGTAGGTGCTGGTTGTTAGGTTACTCACTTTCCTTGCTGCTGACCATGTCTGTTGTGGGTGGTCAGATGATGTGGTTGTTCTTGGGCATGTCTGTGTCTGAGATATGGACACCAGGCAGGCCTAAATCAAGACCTAGGTCTTGACTGCATCTAAGTGTGAATTGGGCTTTCAGGTATCAGTCACTCACTGCTCTGGGCCAGTTACAGCCTCAGCTGTTCTTGGGTTATTGCTTTCACCCCCGAGTCACCACTCCTGAACTGAAAATGGGCAGTTTCTGTGGCGTCACTTCCAAAATGCTGTTAATTAAAGCCATTTATATCTCTTGACTGCAGTTAAGCACATACCTCAGCTTATTTTCTCAGTACTGTAAGAATAGGATGACTTTCAAGAAGAGATAACCAACAGGCAGCATTAAAAACTGTGTGTGAATCTGAACTAAATGTTCATCAACTGCCTCATAATTACCTGCAAAAGCTGCAGTCAGCAGCATGGATATATTTTCAGTGCTGAGGATGTAGTAATACATTGTAGTGTGGAGTAATTCTTCATATCCACTTACGATGCCATGGGGCTTACCATGGGACTAGAGAAGTCTTGGGTTTAGCCTTTCAAACACTGTTTGAACTTCAGTTGCAAGGTGTCCAAATAACCAGATTTTTGTAATGTAAATAGTATTTCACTATTCCAACACCCCATAGCATCATGCCACTGTGGAACCAGGAAAGTAGAATAAAACCAAGAGCCAGTTGGGCAAGATTAGGAACTGGAGGCAAAGGGATCAGAAGCAGATCAGTGATGGAGGACAGCAGCAGCAAGACCACTGGGTAGAAAGGGAACAGCATGAGGAGCAAAGGCTAGGACAGAGGTGAGCAGTAGTCCTGGAAGGTGTTCTGACTCAATCAAAAGCTGGGGCAAGTAATCAGTCCCAGGACTAGGAACACTCTCCTAAAGCAGACCGTTAGTCTTGATTTATTGAGAGCCTCTTGTAGACACAATGCTGGGAAGCTGGGCAAAATCCCAAACCTGTTTATGACCAGCTATAGATCAGCCAGGTGACAGCTCTTCCCCAGATACTGTGGAAGTGGTCTGTTAATTTGCAAGGACAAAATAAGAGATAAGGGTCATAAATATCTATATTATATGCTATGTTGTAACTGTATAGTTGGCAAGCCTTGGTCTGGGCCAGAACTAGATAAAATGTGTCAGCAAGAAACCAGTTGGATAAAATGATATTGTCTGTTAGAGTGGCCTTCCCTGAGAATTTGGTATTAAAAACAAACTCAGCTAAAAGAAAGTCCAGCTGTACTTAGGTTTCTTTTCCCCTGTTCCTCTTATTTTGCTTCACCTTTAATTGAAAGGAAAGATTTAACAATTAGTGGCAGCAGCAGAACTGCAGAAACTTCTGCCTTCACCATGAAAGTTAAATGAACTATTATAGGAAAGTTTCCACGTGATCAAATCACTAGGTTGGTGTTATATTGATAGTTTTCCTCAGGAGAGAAGCTTGAGGGTTTGCCATTCCTTAAGGGCCATACCAGTAAGAACAATAAAATGATATATAAAAATATAATATATATATTCCCCTGCTGTCAGTTCCTTTGCTTTCTTAAGCTTGCAAGGTACAGAGTACAAGAACATACACATTGCTAAGCTTCAACAAAAGGTTGTTTGTAAACTCTGTCTTACAAAGAACCCTTTCATTCATTAACCCCCTCCCCCCCAAATCTGCTATTCTTACTGTAAGCATGTACTCATTTACATACACTTACTGTATTTAAAGAGAAGTGAGAAATTATCTTGGTCAGAAACATGAGAACAATTATTTTTAAAATACATTTGTCAATAACTTCTATTTTGAACTTCCAGAAAATCCAGGGAGAGAAAAGAAAGTGGTTCAGTTTTGAAAGGATAATTGAGGGAGAAGTTGGGAAATAAGTGCTAATAGCAGGCCATCCGAAGGTCAGTGAGCTTGATGAATTGAATACTTTTGTATTGGAACAAACCATAGAACTTGTACATAACCTAATAGGAGCCTTCCTCCATTTGTCCTTGTAAATGGGAGCTGTGTCTTTGGAGTCCTGCCAGAGTGGAACTGCTCATTCATTATGACCACTTAAAGCAAATGATCATGGCCCTATGGCACATAAAATAATGAGTGGAGCTCCCATTTCTCAGATATGAGGCATATATTATGCTTCACATATGGTCCAATGTGTGCTGGCTTTTGGAAAAGGTACAGAAATTACTACAATGAGTAAAGCTCATAAGGAAACAATTCAGCAAATAGGAAATTTTGTAATTGGAACCATAATCAGTGACTAATGCAGAGCAATATGTATGCTAATAAAATAGGAGAGGATTAAAAGACAAAACTAAATTTAATCGAAACGCAGCATACATGCTCGTGTGAATAATTTCAGATATATTCTTAATCCTATTAGTTTCATTTTTTCCCTCCACTGGAAACCAAGTGTGTAAGTAGTATCTTCCATTTGAATTAAAACAGGCTTCCTTAACTAGTAAAAACTTCACCTCATGTTATTCCTGAAACATATTATGGAAGTGTTCTGCATGAAAGGCCTGGATACAAATAGCATAATAAACCAGCTGTTTTCATGAGAGAGCATAAAAAGAGCACAGATAACAGGTAAATCTCATGCCCCTTCAGTTACTGGGCTTGCTGTGTGCCTGCAGCACTGGATGAACTGGATTTTCCCTTTGCTGGTGCTGTCCCTCATACCCGTGGTGCCTTTATCCTGTGCCCAGGCAGAGCCGTGTGTCTGCTCCCAACAGGTGGGAGCTTCTCTGGGATAACACTCACCAGGGCTGGCAGGGGCTCTCTCTTTCCTTCTGTACTTCCCTGAGGCTCCCAACACAGAGAGTAGAATATCTATGATAATACATCAGAATACTTTGCTGTGGTGTAATTCACTGTTCTTTTTTTTATTGTGCATATTTTATCATTCCATCACACATGATGCTGAAACAACTGAAACAGCTGTAAAAATTGCACTGCCATTTTCTTTTCAAGATGTTTGAAGGTCACTTCTCTAATTGTCAGGGAATTGGTAATTATTTGGATTTGAATGAATACTTATGAATACTTGTATGTTGCAATATATTTAGAACCTAGTAATTTTTGGATTAACCATTCCTTTGTACATTCTTGTAAGTTGTGAAGTGTGTGTTATTTTAGATGGAGTTTATAGATATTTTTATTTCATGTATTTGTGTTTGGGTTTTTTCTGTGATATAAATAGAAATAAAAATGCAAGAGAGGTATATGTGATGCTGGAAATCCCTGGGTTCTGGCACTTATTGATCCACAGGAGATGGTTGCATCTGATTAGGAGGGCAGCTGAATGGAGAAGGGAAGCTGTATGGGAACAGCTGTCTTTTTTCATTAAGATTTTCAAGATTAAAAAAAGAAACCCAAACCTTTATTCTCAGGGTCAAAGCACCACAGGTGAGTGTTTTGACTGGGCAAGAGTGCAGAGTGGAATTTGTTTATTTTCTCCCTATGGAAAAGTTATTGTTGTTGGATATTGCTCTTCCATGTCATGCATAGGTCAGTGCCATTAGCAGTGAGCAGCAGGAGAAGTTTCTTGCCTTCATCCTCAGACTCTAAATACAGAGGTTTTTTGTTTTTTTTTTTTCCTTCAGGTATAAAACCCCAGCATATTCTGAATACTGCCTATATTTCATCTACTTTGCATTTGAAACTATTCAAGAGGAAAAATGGTCCTCTGACAACATCATTATCATTTGCTATGTGATACACTGTCTCATTTATATGGCAATCTTGCATACAAGAAAAGGGAATTCTTTTAAACCCTTGATTTAAAAATGGTCCCTTTCCCTTAGCTCTCTTTCAGAATTCCAAGCCTAAAGGCCTTTTCAGACATGAATATATTTTTTATTGTTTCAGTAGAAAGCTGTTCTTTGTAGAACGTTGTTAGTGTTTTGTGACATTTAGAAAAAACCCATGTCAGGCTGACCAGTGTTGTTACTTGAGAGATTTTCTCCTTCCAAGTACATGCAAGAGTTACTTCAGGATCAGACTCTCTTCTAAATTCTGTGGAAAGGACTGTAGGGCCAGAGCATCTTTGTGAACAAGACCACCAATTGTGTTCTGCAGTTAGCATTGAAGCATAGGGGGGTTTATTTTCTTGGAGATTAATAATTAAAATTATTATATTAAAAAAGTGTTGAATTTCTGTATAGTTGACCCTGCAAAGAGTTCTCATGCTAATGTGGGATCAGGAGTCCACAAGGACAGAGTCCAGAACATCTTTGTTCTACTTTTTGATTTTATTGCTACTGCTGATTGTTTTCTTTATGGTATTGTAACAAAGGGCCAAGGAGATTCTCTGCTTATGTTTTAATAAAAATGAGTATGTTAGGGATCTCCAGTTAGAAACTATTGAGGAAACCAGCAGAAATACAAACATCAAAATATTTTAAAGTCTGAAACTCATTAAATGATATGACATCCAAGTTAGAATGTATTTTTAATACCAATCACAAATAAAATAACAGCAAAAATATCTCCTTCCAAATTGGGTTTGTTAGAATAAAGTAATGAAAAGATAGTCCAAGATATTAAATGTTTCAGATTACCTCTGGGAAAATATTTATATGAAATTTAATAGACAGTGATTAGCTTTATCTTTGTTTTGTGAATCTTTCTGTATATTTAAGAGAAAACTGTAATCTCGCTGGAGACTTCCATGAAATAGCCAAAGAAACCTAAAGCAGATGAATCATTTTCTATTAAGATATTTGGCATTTTTAGAGTAATGTTATATAACTGAATTTGAACTGAATTTCTCTAGGATATTTCATGTCTCTGAAAATAGCTATACATCTTATCTTATTCAATAAGAAAGCTATTTCTCCAGCCCTTATCATGTACATGTCTTGTCAGCAGCATCAGTACATCACATTCAGTTTGAGTTTCACCTGGTGCCCTGGGTGGGCAGTGAAGAGGAGCAATTGCTACTCAAGTTCATGGAGGTTAAGTAGCTGAGATGCTGCTGTGCCAGATCTAAACCAGGGAGGGAATCAGCTGTGACTGAGGGGACAGGGATAAGGAGATCCAGTGCTTGGGGTGGCTGCCTGGCTCTCCTTTGCTCGTCAGAGTGCAGAGAGAGCAGAATTCCTGCCCTGAGTCCTGCAGCAGGCACTGACTTCAGGCAGGTGACTGAGGCTCTTTATTCAAGAGCCTGGTCACTCTGGGTTTCTTATGTGACAAAGAGCTGCCTCCAGAAAGTAGCACACCCTCATTAAGAACTGTATTAAATACTTATTTGCATGTATTTGTGTTGCTAGTACTGAAACTCATGCCATTTGAATTAATATTCTAGCTGCGTTTTTATTAAAGCTGTACTGTGTTTAATGGGAATGTTTGGTTTTGTCTTTTTTTTCCCCCTGCAGCTGTGACTCTGAAAATAGGTATCTTGGAAATCCACTTAGGGGAACATGCTACTGTGAGTATTTGTATTTTTAATGCTACATACTGAAATGTTGATTACATATTCTATGATAATTTCATTTCCTTGGAAAAACAAAATAAGTTCCTGGAGATTTTCCAAAATTGAGCACATTGATATTGTGACTGAAAAATAAAATGCCCTACTGTTCTTTGCCCACAAGAACACAAATTAATGTCTACTGAAAGTTGATTCCTTACATCTGGCTTAGAAGGACTGACCAAGCTACAGGGTTATTCTCTCTATCTCATCATATGTGAATGAAAGGAACAGTAATTGTGTGAATGCTTTAAAGACAGAACTTGTGATGGAGAAATGCAAATAGTATAAGCAGCACAATTCCCTGGGACATTCTGAGTGGTTTAGCCAGTCTGCCTCCCAGGGACATGAGACACAGCTGCTCTCCACAGTATCATAAAAGGAGGCTGTGTGTTGTCTCCATGTTCTTAATGTCACAGAAAAGGTGCCTCTGGCAAATTTACTCTCAAGCATTGCAGTTTTGATAGTCTTAGTGAAGGACCTGAAGGGATGAGAATGCTTATTACCCATGTGCAGAAATCCCTTAGTGAGCTGTGCCAATTTTACTATGCCAATATCAAGTTCAATAGTAATTTTAATCATCATAAAAACAGATGGGATGTTGGAGAACACTGTTTTAACTTTTGTGACTTTTGCGCGTACCTGCTCCGTGTCAGACAATTGGATCCATTTGTCTGTTGTTTCTAACATCATCCCTACTTCAAACTTGAATTTATACATAAAGACAGATGTCTGAACATTCTTATAACCTCTCTTCTGATTTTTGGCCTTGTTTCTTAGCATTTTATTTTACGACATACACAAAACCTTTATTTTAGAGACTCTTTAAGGCATCATTTGCCTAATAAAGGAATGTTTCTTTTCTTTGCTAATCTGTCTTCCTTACCTTAAATGGTTTGCATCTGCAAGGTATGTTTTACAGAACAAAAGAGTAAATTAAATACTATATTACAGATGTTGACATATCTCTAGGCCAAAAACATTTATTCCTCCTGCCAGCTATTAAAGAACATTGGTGTGGGTTTTTATTTTTTTTTCTCTCAGACAGCATAAGTTTGAATGTAATACTTTAAGATGGAAGATAAATTTTAAATGTTGTAGACCAAGTTGAAAATACTCCCTAAAACTGTTTCTTAAAGATACTCTTGATCAATAAATCCAATTCCATTTGTTGTTTTTTTGCATTAGAAAAGTGTCTTACTTTAAAACAGAAATATCACTATTTAGAAGAATAATTTTCTGAATCTATGTAATAATTAAATAAATTTTTTTTTTAGGTTTAGAGTGAGTACATGAGAAGTTCATACTTTGAAGACAATTATATATAGGCTATTTTGGATATGTGTGTCAATGTTTGTTTTGTCCTTTAAAAATAAATGTTATTAAATTTAAGAGATTGAAAAGAAATGACAGTAATGAGATTTGTAGACCTCAGGCACCTCCATGAAAAAACCTTATTTTTTTGCTATCATGTTTCAGGCTGGGTCTATAAATCATGTTGGAGACAAATTGTACTATATTCAAGATGCCCTTTCACCTTTAGCTCACTACTGTTATTTGTCTTCTGTCAGATTTCGAAATATTTTAAAGATCTTGTTGTTTTGAAATGATAAATTTTCTTTTAATACTTCCACCCATTTAACATATCCCATATAAACAATTCTCAGTTATTTTATTGTAGTAATAGAGAGACTGCACTGATAAATAATAATGGAATTCTGTATTTGCTGGATGGTGCATCATAATGGGAAATAAGCAGTTAGTTTGTGGATAACTGACTGACCTAAGATTTCAATGACAGTTTCTTATCAGCACAGTCCATTTCCTGCTAAATCATGTATTAAACATATATACATCAGGAAGATATTCTCCAATTTATTATCTATATTCTAAAATATGGCCATACCATGTTTCAGTTTGTACAGGACAGGCATTTGGATGGTATTTTTTCTGTGCTTTATTTCACTCCTCATTAAGAAACTTTCACTTTAACCCTTAAAATGTCACTTTACTTTTCTTTGAAGTGTATTTTTTACAACACATGAATATTATTGCTCAAGAGGAGGGAAAAATAAATTGTATGTATTTATGAGCAGCATAAGATTGTGAGAAATTAAAATTCTAGGCACATCTGTTTCTATTACTTAGAATCAAAATCATTGAATGCAGATAATTTGCTGTGTGGTTAGGATCTTCTTCGGGAAAACTTCTAGTCACATGCTTGAGTTTAGCTATCTTCAAAACAACCAGTTTTAAGTACTTAAAATTTTCCCTTTTTTTCACTTGTTGAAATACTGCCCTAAATTGAAATGCTCTTCTGAGCAAACCTTCAGGATTTAATCCTGAGTCTCTAGATAACTTTTTTTGTGATAGTGGATGACCTTGATTTCTCTTTGGCAGCAGGATGTGGATTGAGGAATGCTTGTTGCCTTAGAGAAACTTTCTGCAGCTTGGGGTGATGTGAATATTCGCTGCCCTGTAGAAGCTCAGCTGGTTTCATCTCCTCTGCCTGTCTTAGCTAGTCCTTGCCTATCCTCTGCTCCCTCTTGCCTGTCATTGCCACCCTCGAGCCTAGGAAGGGGGAACAGGCTGGTGTTGGTGCTGGTGTTGACATCAATGCACTGTTTAAGAGGGTAAATGAGACCAGAGTTTGCCACTGGGAGAGCACAGGTTGTTTTAGTCCCTTCGTTATTTGTTTCCTTTCATAATGATGTAGGAGAGTAAACAGAATTTTAATTCTGTACATGGATGATGTTGTGATTGAAGAAGTGATCTGAGTACAGATATAAACACAGGAAGATTATGCATGGGTCTGGCTTGATTGAAAAGAGTGAAATTTGTACAGGAGGTAACACGTTGAAACATTGCAGAGACTTTATCTAGATACAGATACTAGGCCAAAAGGATAAACAAGAGAGAACAGCAAAGCCATCAAATCCTAGAGATCAGAGGAACAGTGCTTTGAACATCAGATTTCATTCTCATATGGCAATTCCAAACATGGCAGCGCTGGACAAGAGTAGTTTTCCTGCTTTAAATTATGAAAACTTAATAGAAATAGAGTAAGAAATGTGTAATGGGGCATACAGTAGTGTATTATCCAGATTGTGTGAAAATCATTGTACATGGCTTTTTAAAAATTATTTTAATATCATTCTTTGCGACTGAACTGTGTTATTGAAAAAGCACAACTTCTTTTAGAGCAAGAGAATGAGAACAAGCCTTAGATACAAAAATTAGAAAAGTACTGAATGTATAAGAATGTGTGAGCAGCTGCGTGATGATCTATCTATTCTAGCACCCTGTTGTCAGGGGTGGCTGAGCACGAATGCCAGGGGAAGAGTATAGCAAATGGACAAACCTACAGTGGGAATTCTTTCTTTGCATCCAGCAATTTGCAGCTTAGAACTTCATGAGAGGAAGGATTTTTTGAGCTGAAAGCATTCAATGTGCCATGGCTTAGGAGTATCAGAGGACGCCTTATCAAAGATTTCTTACACAAAATAAAAACAATATTAATGCAAAAGAAAGCTTTGTGATTTTAGAAGCTGCAGTTTTGTTTGTCCATGTAACTACCCTTGTTAGCTGAGGATGGGTCTGCTTCTGGATTGTGGATTTCTGGTAGGGAGGCTCTGTGTCCCAGGGCCTTTCTGTTGGGAGCCAATCTTGCCGCAAACGATGGGAAGCTGATTCAATCCGTGTAAATGAATCCTGAGTGGAGGCCAGAGATGGTTGTGCAGCTGACTTATGCATGTACACAAACCATAAATATAACATTTTGTCGTGATACATTTGTATTGGCTGTTGTTTTTGCTCCGTGGTGTCCGGGCCAGCGTGATGGATGGCAGTGACACCTCGATAGCAACGTGTGCATCCAAATGGCTGCATTAGTTCTTCACACATCAGCATTAGGAATGCATTGCTGTCGGAGCTCCTGGGTGCAAGGGAACACGAAGGAAAACCAGATGGTTTTAGACAGATTGGGAGGAATCACTGGGACAAATGCCACTTCTGTGATCTTCACTTGGGTTGTATGCAGACACAAAGCTTTAAATCATAAATGGAGAAGTGGTTAATTCAGCGTTCCAGAGAAAATGGAAGTTTAAATTTACAATTCATGATGTGTTACAATGCAAGGTTTGAGTTATAGGCGTGCTAACAATCACTTGTTTTGAGAGAATGTGATACTTTCCACCATAAACCTTTCTTAGATAACCATATTTCTAAGGTCAAAAACTTTCTAAAATGTGCGGCTTATGTACATTATTTTGAGTTCCAATGCAACATATCAAACAAGAAGTACAACTGATTCTAATACTGCTACATGCAGAAGCATAAAAGCTTACAACAAATCAGTCCTGCCAGTGTAAATCACATTGTTTGCCTGCATATAGTTAGAATTTTCATGAGCTGAGCACTCAAGATTTTCCCGTTTGTCCACTAAGAAAACTCCTAGCTAAGACAATGAAGTTGTAAAAATGCACATAGATTTACATACTTTAGCTTTTTATTCCCTTTTATCCTTTAAAAAAATGTTTCGAAGCATTCTTGGATTATTTCTGAGTTCCACCATTGACAGTGGAGAGCTTTTCCATTTGCTCCTGCAGACTGGTTGCTGTTTTAAAACAGACAGCAATAGTGAATTACAGGGCAGCACAGACTGGAATGGAAACTTTCAGGCACTCCAGAAGATTTCCTCAGCAATGTATACCCAGAATGTAGTCACAATGTAGCAAAATTGCTATAAATGAAGACTTTTAATTAATCTAGTGCTCATCTTTTGGCTGGACTGACAGTTTTGGGGGCCTGTGACTAATTGTGACCGCAAAGAAAAATCAGGTGAAGCTTGCCTTTGCATTATGTATATATACATATATATGTATATATGTGCATGTATGTATTATAGATCCAGTGTAACACTGTAGAGTTCCCCATGCTGCAGAGCAGGCCTGCTTTTAGAGATTAAAACCTGACCTTTGAGAAGGATTAGAGGACCCAAAACTAAAGAGGTCACAAGGGATGGAATGGGATGCAAAGAGAATTAAACCAGGGAGGGACTGAATGGCTTGCAGCTTTTGTGCAATTAAAACCTGTTTATTGATCATACGCCCCTGATCCAGATATTTGTTGCATTTATAGCCTTTAAAAATGATGAGGCCTTAATATCTATATATAAAAAGTTTGAAAGAATGTACAAATTTTATTTTAACCATTTTCTTCGTGTTTCCTTCCAGAGCTCTTCCTTTTTTCTCTTATTTTAGTGTTTTATGAAATGTCCTTTGTGGGTGGCTTCACATAGTGTGGCTGACCACCACTCTCAGCTGTTTTTCTGGGATGAAACATGCAGGGCAGGAAGGTGATGGGCCTGTCTGCAGAAGCCTTAGGGGTCAGGTGTGCCCTGGCACCTCTGAGTTTTCCACTCAGTCTCCTGGACGTATAGGGAGAAAATAGAAAACCAGAGAGCAGACTGCAAAGTTTAGATTATATATTAAAAATCTCAACATTATTACTGGCAGGAAAACAGTAGCCATAATTTTTTGTTGTGGTTTTTTTTTTTTTAATGACTGAATTTTATTAATGGTTCTTTTTCTACCTTAAGCGAATTGCAGGGGAAAAAAGTGATCTACTAAACATTTTGCAACAACTTTTTTGGGATAGACCTGAATAATTGCTTTATGGCTTTGCTCTGCCATTCTAAGCTCTGAGCCATAAAATCATTATAGCTTATAAGACTATTGTTCCTTTCCTTGGTATAAATACAGACAGGATAGCAATAAGCAATTCCCTTAGTATGTCAGCAGCTCACAAAGATGAAGAATGATACTTTCATGTGCAAAATTGGTGAGAAACTATGAAATGTACATTCAGTAAAAACTCTCAAGATAGTATCTGGTGTCTGCGCAGGGAGCTGGGGACAAAACAGCAAATTTTGCTTCTGGCTGAAGAGCCTCATAAGGATTCTAGTCCAGTCCTGAAGCTGTATTAGCCCCACTACTGCTGACACACCAGGTTTTCAAAAAGGGAAAAGTAAGAAAAGTGCTATTCCATACCTATTCTCCATACAATTTCTTATAGTAAATTTGTATTTCAGTTTAAAACTTTTAAACCATATTGTTATGCAATGTATGTGGTGCCTGAAAAAAAAAAAAACACCTCAAGCACTTATTTCTTTTATCTGCTTTATTTAAAATGTGTCTTACTTGCTAAAAATTAAGAAGTCTAATTACTTTTTCATATCTGGTCTTTGGACTAAAGACTTTGTTAGTCCAACTACTTTTTTTTTTTTTTGCAGTAGTAGCAACTAGAAAGATGGTTTAATTATTAAATGTAGATAATTTATGACAACTTCCAATGAATTTTTAAAAGTATCAGCTCAATATTGTCTCAGAGCAAAAGAATAAGATACAGTCTTATTTTCTACTCTTATTTAGGTTGTCAAAATGCACTTTAGGCTTACTAGACCTATTGACATGGTCTGATAGTTCATCCCAACCGTTTTCCTTATTATTAGAATGTATTTTTTTCCTTTCTTTTCTGGGCTTATTCATAGTCAAAGTTCTAATACAAGCCAATTTTTAGTAACATTTACGGTGTTACCAATGTTATAATTTGATAAAAAGTAAAATTAAAATTGTTGAAAGAAATCTCTCAGTACTAAAATTATGTATGCTGATGCATTCAGGGACTCAGAATATGATCTTTTATATCAATAAAATTGTAAAAAAATAATTGTCAAGTAAAACATGTAGTAGAGGTACCACAAAGCACTAGGTGGCAGACTTGTTGTACTTAGAGAAAAATTAAACTCAAGAACATTCCAAGGAGAGTGTTTTAGAAGATAAATAGCAAGTAGCACTATAAGTAAAACTGTTAGCAGGGATTTTCCAGATATTTAAAAATTATGTTGAAACTTAAAGGGCATAAACAATAAATTTTAGCTCTTGAAAACGTGTTTGCTTTAGCTGAGTTGGGAGATGTATACCAGCAGCTACCAGCTTCACTACTGATTGGAGCAATTCATGTTTCCTTTTGGGACAACATTAATTTCAACTAAATACATATTGTAATTGTAGAACTGTCATGCTTGACTTAAAATAATGAGTTCTGCCAATTATATCTAACATTGATTGACTTTAATGCAGACTGAAAAAAATCTTTATTTTTTATAAATACAAAGTAATGACTGACATTGTCTTTTGAATGTATGGACTTATACAAAAAATTTCTATTTAAAATGAAATCTTCTTAGTGTTTAAAGAGTCTAGTGGAACAGATTATAGTTTAAATCAGACAATTCTAGGATGGTTTGATAAAAGATTAGCCTCAGCAAACCTACCAACTCAGAACTTATAAAGAGCAACAGACAAACAGAGTCTTTGCCCTGAGCTAAAATAACTGCACAAACCAACTGTCGCCTTCCAGAGAATTAAAACAATAACCACATCTGAAGCTGAAGCTCCTAATAAAGTATTATGATCTCACCCCAGGCTCTGTGTACTCATTTGCCAAATGCTGGGTTGGCTTGCAGCTTTATTGGGCAGGCTAAAGAAACGGATTTGCTGCCAATCATTTTCAGCTTTTACTTTGAGTCGGAGAATCTTTCCTGTATGTATTTATTTCTCATTTTTGTAATTAATTTTTTAAAATATTGTGGATTTTCTTTTCTTAACAAGCCATATGTTATTTTTGAAATGAACATTATTTGCTTTCTCTGGTAGCTTCTGCTTATATACTAGTGAATTTACTGGGACCCTCTTACAGTTACTATTTAATACCTTTTGTGAAAGCAGACAAAGTCAATTTAGTGATTATTCATTAGTAATAGCAGGTATGCTACCCTATCTCAGAGAAGTAGGACAAGCTAACACTGGTGAAACTAACTTTCTAACTGCTAAAAAGAAGAAAAAATTGTATTTTTAAATATATTTAACAAATTATATTATTTTATATTTTTTATTTTTCTTATCTTGCATGTGGATAAAAGTCTGGATTAGAGGACTGTTCCACAGGTGCCATAATTATTTTTTGTATTATGTTTATAGTATTTTTCTTGCAATGTAATATATAGTATTACAGTAAAATCTCTATTAGTGTAAAGTGTAAATATTTATAGAGCTTGATGAGACAAGAGTGGGTGAGACCTCATTCAGAAGACGTCCTTTCCTTTGTAGGGGACTTCAGCCCATGTATGAAGTAGTGTTTGACATGACAAGTCATGTGTCTTGTGCATGTATCTACAAGTGCAAGTATCTACAAATACCCAACATTAGATTTTGTTGATACATTGAGCCTGGGTTCATAGGGATGGATACTTTCTGAATCCTCGTGCTGTGTATTGAATGTGCTGTGTGTGTGGGATTCCTGAGCACTTCCCAGGGGACAGGAGCTGTCACTCCTCAGACACCTGGAGCTGTAAGAAATAAATGCCATGGGAAAGGATCCCTGAGTCCCTTGGCTTTACCTTCTGCCAGACAAGGGAAAACACCTGTGGTGCTTTTGCAGTTGAATTGCTTCCCATGCTGACTTCCCAGCAAAAAGAGAATTCTTGATTAGTAGGACTTCAAGGGAGGATCTATAGTGAAATCTTGAACCAGTTGAAAAAGGAAAAAACACACCCTGGCTTCAATAAGTGGCTTGTGATATGTGGGAGATTTTCTGTTGGTTCCTTTGGGAGTTCTTGGTCAAACATATGTGTTATTCCAAGTCAGCTGGGATGTTTTTCTCTGCTGGCAAACATGAAGCACTGGAGGGTAGCTGAGCCTCTTCCATTAATGCAAATGTCCTGTAGTGTGAGTTCCACTGTTCAGGTGTGAGTCCTGAGCCACCTAATCCTGGCATGTGTGTCTATAAAGTCCAGAGAGTAGTCAAGGATGTGTTCAGCTTTAGCATTAGTGCTGTGAAGCCCTCACAGAGTATTTGAGGGACTCTTATGGGGCCATTTAAGTAAATTGGGGGTCATTTCTATCTCAAGAGGATGATAAAATCTTGGATTATATAAACTTCAGGGAAACATAAACTAGGTTAAATGTGGACATTGTCAAATTCAGCTTTCTGACTTAATAACTCAGCTCCATTTCAGCATATTGCAAAGTAGCCTGTGAGTACTTGATACTAATTTATTTTCACTTTTTCTTAGCTTGAATTGTGAATATTATTTAAAAATATGTTCCAGAAATATAACTCATTGACAGCAAAGTATAATTTGGAAGTCACTTGATATAAAGGGTGATGCTGACATGAAATGGGAGAGCAAACTGTGTGAGGTCAAAAAGCAGCAGTGTACTCTATGAAATAGATACAATAGCAAACTAGACATTAAGGGAAAGTTGAAAAATGTATCTGTCACAGAGTATGAAGATACACTGGTAAAGAAGTAATATATATGTATTTGATTTGTCTTTTTATGTTATGGGGAAATAAATGTACTTTACTGTGTTAGCCCCTTAAGGAAATGCCACGGCCATCAGAATAATTTTGTAAAAATGACAAGCTATGCAAAATGTGGGTAGAAAAGTTTTAAAAGGGCAACAATATCACTTTTCTTTTTCATCAGTGATATGAGAATTTTAGATTTCTACTTCTATTGAATAGAAATAGATACTGCTTCTGTACGTGTTTTTGAAAATGTGGCCAGACAGATATTAAGGTGTTAGAGCCTTTCCTGATGCTGGGAATGGCTAATGCAAGAGAACATGGAGAGGTCATTGCTAGAATCAACAGAATAAATGGTGGAAAGAGAAAAATGGAAACATTCTAAGGAAGGCAGTGTATGGCTACATCATGCAAATGTGTCACTTCTTGTCTGTTGGCAAGGATTGCCTCCCACAGTCTCTGGTCTGTGAAGGTCAGTTGCAGTGATATGAACAATTACTGCTTTTCAAATACCAAGAACAAACAGACTGTCAGTATTTGCTACTGTTTGCTGTTCCTTTTTACATGCTAATTCAGTTCTCATAGAATCTGCGTCCAAAACTTTGTGCTTGGTATCTGTTAATGAGTAATGGTATGTCTCAATTGGTCGGTATTAAGCTAATTGAAAAAAGCCAACCAAACCATATCAATAAAAGAAGAGATTTATTCTATTTGCACATTTTGATTCACAGGAATGTCTTTCCATGGCCAACTTAAAAAAAAAAAACAAAAAAAACCCCCATGAATAATGAAAGCACAGTTGTATTTAGTTCCTGGCTTATAGAAAAAAAATAACACAAGGAAAATATAATATTTCTTTTAATGGCTGGCAGCTGTTTCAGGTGGAAATTGAGTTTTCCGAGTCACTTTCAGAAAGGAGTCAGTGAGCCCTGCCATGGTGGCCAATGTTTCCTCTCTGAGGCAAAGAATAAATCTCCTCTGAAGGATGGGTGACTGCACTGGGGTAGAGGAAAACAGCCTTTGGGCCTCCATTTTTCCTTCCTTCATTATTTCAATTTGCTTATTTTAACCAAACTATTTATTATTTTATGTACCTGACTGCAAGTCCCACAAATCAAATTTGTAGCAAGTGGGTGAATATTTATTTTTTCTGGAGATTTTCACTCTGTATTTTATTCATTACTAGGGTTGAGATATTTCCTTTTATCTGTTTTAAAGGCTGTGTAAAATGGATTAGGCAATATTACAGATATGTAATTTCATTTGTGAGTGTTTGGAATTTTAATATTCTGACAATTTTTTTGCTGAATTGGCACTCAGTTCTTAGCATGAGCAATGTTATCATTGAGTGAGAATGTTATTAATGAAATCAACAGATTTTACTCTAAAAATACCTAATGGTGTTTTCAAGGAAAAAGTGCTTGTATTCTTCTTCTTTTCAAAGTTGTAACCCATGGAGATGTAGTGTATTATACTTATTGCAGTACAATAAATGTTGCAATTTGTGACTTTAAAACAGAGGACACTGCTCAGTGAGGTACATGACGTAATTTCTATCCAATAAGAAGTGCAATTTTCCTGGTCTGGATTTATTTGCTATGAGAGATTTTCCTTCTCAGAACTAACAATTTAACATGGTTTGAGAAACAGGATAGAATACAGCAAAGTGGAAACATCTCAACTTCAAGTTACGTTGTGCAGTTTGTACAAGTCATGTGGAGTCAAGCAACATGAGGTCTGTTCTGACATTTGGGTTGTGGATTTAGGGTTTCTTAAGCAAAGTTCAACTAAATAATGAGAAAAGGGAAGGAACAGAATGTTGAAAATATTGGGATATTGCAAGAGCACCTATTTATCTGTGTATATTTATAGGCAATTTATAACATTTGTGTTCTGTCTCCTTGAAAGGCCTGAGTAACAGGAGGTTGTTCTTTAATTGTTAAGATCTCTGTTTGGTTGTTTGAGAAGCAGGATAAAAGCTCTGCTAATAAAAATGTAGAAGTTATTGTATGATTAACTTCTGATTCTTCCCAGTTTATAGCAAAGCTTGAGCATGTACATTTTAAAAGCATAAACAATTTAAAAATTGCGTTTGTACTTCTGCCATGCCCATATTTTCAGCATTGATCCATGTATAAATAGAAGCTTTTCAAAAAATGATTTCTAAAAGGAGATGTAGTAGTCTTTTAGGGATTATACAATAAACTGGAAGTTATGAGAGCAAGATTTAAAATAGCATGAAAATCTGACTGCTTTCATTTACTACTTCCCTAGACAAGAAACATCCCTCTTTGGCAATAATACATGAAGTCAACAGTAATTTAACATTGTTGTTTCTTTGATGTGCCACTTCTGTTGTCAGAACAAGCAGATCAGCGATCTCTTCATTGTGTAGAGACTATATAACAAAAGCAATAAATTAGAATCAGGTTAGTGAGTATTGATGTAGGTATATTGAAAAATACTGCATGTTAGTGTTGTAATATTAATGTGAATGTTACAAAGTTGGTGATGCGTTTAGATCACTATGAAAAAAAATAATGGAGAGAGAAATTTGAATTGCTTCCATAATAATTTTAATTACTTTTTTTCTTTGCTATTTGTTTGTGGTTTTTTCTCACTCTTCTAACACTTTATGAATACTACAAGATTTAAGGGATTACAAAGCCTGTCCGGTGTGACAAAACAAAAGTACATTTATTGAGTACTCATTGCTGTACTCCTTGAAGTACACACTTCTGACAAGACTGTGCTGTGAGTTGTGAAATGTTCCATCATTGGAGACCTTTTCCTACAAATGATGTTTGGATACCTGCTGATTGGTGCACTTACTTTTCTTTGTTGCTACTTCTTTTGCTAATATTTTGCTCGTAATTCCCTGGCCATTGCTTTCCACACTTTATTTGTAGACCACATTCTTGAGCAGAGCTGGAAAAGGGTCTGCAGCTGTTCACAATAAACCCATCAGTTGTTATAGCATTTTCAGTAAAGAGGTTAATGAAATTTCTAGGAAAAATAATAATTGGCTGTGGTCTGGGATTTAAAAACTTTAGGAACATAATTTTGAGATTGCGTGCTTAAAAGGCCCCAGGTGACTCTATCTGTACCTCAGTTTTTAGATCTCAGCCACAAGTCCAGCCTTGTTTGCCGTGACATTTTCATACCTACACTTTTACTTCTGTGAGAGTTATGGCAAGATACATCTCACCTAACTAGCCGTGTAAAACTTACGTGTCCCAACTTAATGAACCTTCTAGGTCTTTCTATTTTCAGTAAAGCAAATCAAGAGTTACCCTTCTGAACATGCATTTCTGTAATCCACTGAAAGTTTTAGTCAATACAGAGTGGGATGAGACAATTAGCAAAATTTAGCTGAATAATACAGGTCGGATTTTTCTGGCCCTCCCTTAGGATCGAAAGTGACAACTTACTAGACCTTTCCAAATAGCAGCTGAGAATTTAATAAGATAAAAGATTTCTATTTAAAATAAAACTTAGTTACCCAATTTGCTGATTGTGACACTAATCCCTCTGTCTTTTTGTGGGCTTTTTAGCTCAGTACATTTTTCTAAAGTATAGTAAAAGAAACAATGACTTGCTATTGCAGTATGTTTTTAAAGACTTTGAACTTATGTGAAATTCATTCTTTCTTGAAATGGAAAAAGGCATATAAATAGTAAATGCTGGGGTATTTTGAAGCTCATTGTGCTCTGATTACATATAATAAAATGCAAGTTTCTAGTAAAGAATTCACAGTAAATGACTTTTTGTTTTATCACAATGGACAAGTAATGTTGGACACCAACATATTCAATATAAAAATGACAATGAGGCAGTGGATGACTGCTAGATACAGATGACAGAGGAATGAATCAGGCAGCTGCTCTGAAAGTTCAAAATCATTATCCTGACTGAAAATAGGTCTGGTGGTAACCCCCAACTTTGATGTAATACAAGGAGAATTTCATTTGGTCACAGATGAATATGATTTATAGCATTTGATAATGGTACTTGGTTTCAAAAGCAGCGTTTGTACTGATAGAGAGGAATATGAATAGTTCTGTTCTCAACAAAGTCTTGCTGGAAATAGAGACCCATCACTAGAAAGAGGAGGAAAGAGACAAACTGCCTGTGCAATGAAGAGGTGAGAGTATGAATTTTAGAATCAGCATGAATAGACAGATCCTTAAATAGAAAAGTGTGGGAAGGCTGTGACGAGTCTGAAGTTGCAATCATGATGGAGGTTCTTACAACTGTATGTGATTTCAGTAAGCAAAAATAGAATAGCACCAGGTTTTTGAGGGGTTTATTCACAAAATAGAAGTTATTAGCAATCAGAAAAAAACTGTGAAAAAAACCCACTTTAGCCATTGATTGAGTAATGATCATGTGATCCTCACCTAATATTTATGAAATGGGATTATTAGGTTGTAGCTGAGAATGAGATTATGTTGTGGGTGGGTGGGTCTAGTTCCATGCTTTTTGTAAATCTGGCTGATATACATTGCAGCACTTTTGGCTTAGAACTTTTGCTAACTTAAACTTTTGGAGCTAAAATGAATAGAAATTTCTCAGAAACCCTGTATATATATGTAACTGTTTTGCCATTGTGTTCAGCTTTAAAAATGTATGTTAAGAAACTGCATGAGAGGAACCATGGGAGAATGGCCGGTGACCAAAGTTAGAAAAGCCACAAATGTGTCCAGTTATGAATGGTCTTGCTCCCTTTTTGAGAGCCTAGGTTGATTCTTCCCTCTTGCTGAGAGATGCAGTGAACTGGGATGCTCTCTTGGAATGATTTGTTCAAAGGTAAAAGATAGCTCAGAAGTGGTTCTCTAGAATTTACTCCAGCCTGATTCTTAAATTACTTAATAAACCCCCTTTATTGAAATATGCTGCATAGGCAGTGGGTGCAGGATGGTGGAAGAATGAAGGTTGCTGTCACAATAATTTTTTATTTCCTTCTTTATTAGAGCATGATTGCACAGTTTTTAATAATATTGCTATGTACCCATTCCCAAGGAGCCTTCACTCCACAATGCACTGAATGAATTTGTAGAGAACGAATCAGTGATAATGTAATGGAAAGTTGAATGTGTGTTCCTTTCCTGTTTTGTTGAAAAAGTGGAAAGAATTACAATGAATGATGGAAGGAGCTGCCAAATAACAATGTTCATATGTAGTTTATATAATTCAAAGTATTATGAAAAATCAGAGTCCAGGTATTTCAGATGGGCTGCTCATTTTTAATAGATGGTTTTGTCCTTGGTCTCTTTGTTTCATTTCCTGTCCTATAAAATGGCACTCAAATGCCTTCTCATCTTCAGTAATGTTGTAACAAATTCATTAACTTTTGTGAAGAACTTAGAAAATTATAGTGATGAATGCTATAGAAAGCCACTTTAGAAATTAATTCTGTCTTGAGAAAAGGGCTTGTGTAGCACGTAGTAAATGAGGCATGGGCCCAACACTGAGTACTGAACATGGAACAAAGTGTTGAATAGCTGCCCATTAGAAGAGCACTCACCCAAAAATAATTTACAGGCACCCTCGATTTGTAGTGTTCATTTTACAGTCTCAATACTCCCCTGTAACATACCTTTCCATATATAAATTTATCAATAACGTGTACTAAACAGATTCAGTTTAATTTCCTTTTTTAAAAGTAATTACCATTGTAATTATACATTCTCACAGAGTTGTGGAGGCACTCTAGAAATACTGGAGAACTTTGGTCTGGCCTTTGTTCTTTTGGGAGTATTCTGTCATTTTAAATCAGTTTTCTTCCAATACAAAAGTTTTATTATGGGAAGTGGTCTGTTCCTTTTTGTATATGAGTACAAAACTTTCATATTAAAACATATGATCCTTATCAGAAGTCATTGACCTTTATTAATGAAATATAGAGGTTTCTTGAAAATTAACAGCAATACTAGGGTTAAAGCATTGCTTTGAAATTTATTTTCCTCATTTCATTAAACATCTTTCTTCACCTAATTATTGTTATGTTCTCACACATACTAATTACTGGCGTTTTGAATTGATTTTAATGACTACTTTTGACTGTGAATGCAGTCAAGGGTTTTGAAAAAATCAAAATAGAGATGTGAAAAGACTCAATAACTGTAAGTCTTTGTAATATTTGACCATTGACGATGTCAGGGTGGTATTGTGTCCTATCTCCCCACACTTTTTTTCTGCTTTAATCAATGATTTCTAAGATAAAGTGAAACAAAATGCCTGGAAACAGATATTAGGCTGTTCTGATCTGACTCCTGGCTCAGAAATACCCAGGTTGTGAATTCCAAATACTGTGTTGTGTGTCGGGGAATTAAGATCTGAGCTGTGGGCTGGGATCTGAGTTTGTGGAGAGGTTTCTATCTCCTCAGAAACTTTTCCCATGGAACTTTATAAACTCCCTGAACTTTTATGTCTAGGTTATAGGCTACAGTGTGGCTCTTTAAATTCTGTCTGGCTGCTGCTTGAGTCACCTGCTTGAGTAGAGATTTGTTGTGTCTCTGTATTGGTAAACAGAAACGTGAAAAGTCTCATTTGCTTATGTAAAGGGTAAAATTACTTATGGTGGCTTCATAAAGATTTAAAGTAGAAACAAACCCACATGGAGTAAAATCTTAGGCTTCTCCAAATTCCTGATGATAAATATATACAACAGTATATATCAACAGGATATACTGAATGTACCTTAAATAGCTATTTCTACATTTAGTTATTATATATTTGGCTACTTATATACATTTAGCTATTCAGAACAGGTCATAGTCTTAAAACAGACTTTTAGTTTAAATTTTGTACTGCTTTTGAGGCTAAGCTCTCCAGTTTGAATGGCAGTATGAATTGGGAAATATGGAGCGTTGTACTGTGTAACTGCTTAGTTTATGTGTACTTATGATGCATTGGCATATATTATGTTCAGGAAGAGGTTTGGCAGTAGGAAGCAAAGCTGTTCTGCCTGCTTCAGTCTGCAGAAGGTGGAGCTTTCTGGAGGAGAGGGAGGTGATATTTTCCCTTGGAGCTTCTGAATACATGTGGGGGAAGAGTCTCCTGAGTTACAGAATGAAGCACAGAGAGAGAGTAAGGATAGTGAGGCAGCAGCAGGGTCTCCAACCTATGAAATTTCTTCAGCAAACTTCTGCAGTCCTCAGAAAGATGGGAAGGAATGTTTTCTCAGTGCCAGTTCTTTCATTTGCACCTGAGTTCACTTGTGCTGTTGAGTCACACGACTGCACTTAGGCCCTGCTGTCTGCTTTACTCAAGTCCTGCACGCCCTAGGAACCTTGCCTGAATTAGAATAGTCTCTGAAGAGATCAGTGTTGCTGCTTTACAGCACCCAGGCCGTGGCCAAGGCAGGGATTTAATGATTTGTCCTGTGGCAGGTCTCTGTGGAACTGGTGTAGTTTAGAGATCCTTGGCAACTCTGAACAATCCCAAGGCGAGTTCTTGTGTTGGCTCTCAGAGCTGCTCTTGAAGCTGTGTTGTTCAAGGCTTTTGAGTGCTACAGAGGAGATAATGTGTGGACTTCCTACTGAACTTGGCTGCTATTAATGAAGTATCAAATTGATCAACCATTAAATAATAGAGTAATTAATAACACAACAAAAAACTGGGATATCTTGGGTACAGAAGGAGAGCCTCTACACGTAACTAACTTACTGTTTTTCACAATTCGTGTCAACTGTATTGTATGTAAGAATGCCATAAGAAAAAGTGGAATTAATTTTCTGATTTGTTACGGATGGTAAATTTATGAGGAACTGTGTAGTTTTACTTCTTTTATAAGTGTAAGGACTTTTCCTGCATTCCTTGAAACATCAGTTTGTACTTTGTTGGCTTTTAACAAGTAAAACATAAATTTAAAAACTATTTAAAAATTAACCAAGAATTAACTAAACAACAGCACCACTACCACCAACAAACCCCAGGGGGGAAAAAAAGTAATATTGTTTTAAAAGTTAATTACTTTAATTTTTTTTTTTTAAACTTGTATGCCAAAGAGCTGTTCATTCATGACTGGGAGACAAGAGTTCTATGCCTATTCCCAATGTTATTTTATGATGGGATATTATCTATATGTGACTGCTGGCTTTTGGGCTGATACTCTGCATCTCTGAAGGGACACAATCTCTGCTTAGACAAAGACTGTGACATACTGAAGTGGTGATTTTCCATCTCTTGTGAGCAAATTAATGACATCTTATCCAGGCTTGTCAGTGCTGCTTCTTGCATCTTGTGGCCCTTGCTGCAGCCAGAATTTCTGTAGGACTGTTTTCTGTGATGCTGGTCTACCACACCTTTACAATAAATCTGTTTGCAAAGATTCATGCTGAAGCAGTCATCTGTATTTTGAGAAGCTCCAAGTTGACCAGACCAGGAGATTGAGCATGTCTATTCATTATTCCTAACCTTTTCACCTTTCTACTTATGATTATTGAGAGGTTTATTAATCCATTTAATAGGGGTCAATCTTTGCTTGCCATCTTTTCCTGTCCTGTTACCTTTAAATATGTTCTGCTACCATGGTCATCTTACTGTTAAGCACAGAGATATGGCACAGTAGTCTATGAGATTGATTAATTAGATTTGCATAACTATGGTAGTGTAGAGTAGTATCAATAAATTAATGGGGCATTTTAATTTCATATTTATTCATCTTTTGCCTTCATAAACATGCAGAAACCTATTCAAAACTTGCTAGCTAAGACACGCAGATCAGCTTATTCTTATTTGAATAATGGAACTGTGGTAGCTAATAATAGAGAAAATGAACTTCTCACCTTTGAATGTCATAGTGATTCCTTTCATGTAACTCCTTTTTGGGTTCCTTCACTCTCAGGATATTCTATGAACCTTTATTTTCTACTTTTCCTTCCATACTCAGTATTAAAAAATAAAATCCAAAAAACCCTGAACAGAACCAAACCAAAACAATTTTCTTTAACTATTAAGACGATGTAGTGTGCTTTTTTCTCTTTCTATGTCAGCCTTCCCATAGGATACAACAGAATGTATTTTTTCAGATGATGTGTTGCTGCAGAAAAGGTGATTGTCAGCAGTAAGCGAACTATTGAATCCAACAAAAGGCTGACGCAGCTTTTCTTCTGCTTTGACTTAATCTTTCACTCTCTTTGTATTTACTGATTTTGTTTTTATGATCACATATTTTTTATTTGTAACACAGTTTGTGTGGTGTTGGGGACTAGCAGAATGTCAGCAGACGAGGGATCAAAATAATGCTTTACAATTATTCACTGGGTCGTAGCACCAGAGATGACTTGCCATATTTTAACATGCATAAAATAATAATCAGAATCATGTACCCTTATAAGTCACCTCCTTATTTCCTGTGAGAGAGGGAAAAATAGAAGCTTTTGATCCCTGTAGAACTGTAATGGTAAAATATTTAGAAGATTTTTTCTGTTGGATCTAGAGATCTGCCCATGTAACAGAGCAGTCAGGATGCATCCACCACACCCACCTCTGTTTCACAACTGTCTATTACACAGGGATTATTTATCTGCTATCACCATTTACATCTCTGAGGGCTCTGCTGATTCTTAACTCTCTGCATTGAATATTACCTGCTGGGATTCTGGATGGCTCCCTCTATAAATTGCAACAACAGTAATTCCTGGTGACCTTTTTTTTGCCTTACATTTTGGAGGTGCTGGAAACCGGCTTTACCCTGACCTGCTTCTGCCCCTTCCCCTGCAGGAAAGTTTCTTTTCAGTCATTCCTCGAGCTATGACCCAAGTAAGGGTTAATCTCCTTCCTCTGACTTTGGGAACACAACAGGGTAGCTCAAGACTTGTGTCTTCTGACGTGTCCCCATCATTTTCTGCTCCTTCCAGGAAGGGCTAGGCATGGCTTGGATCATCTGAAGGTGGCTGTTCTCTCTCCTGCACCTCTGCCAGCCCAGCAGATTGTTAGTGAGCAGTGAGGGAGCTGCCTGGCTGGCTCTGCTCCATTCACAGGGTGAAAGAAAAATGTGTACAGTAAAAGCCAGTGGGGAGTAAAATATAATTTTTTGAGCAATGCTAAACAACCCCTTGTTTCCCTTGTATGAAAAATTTATATCACTTGCCACTTAACAAAATATCTTAAAATTCTGTCAGTTTAGAAAGGAAACACTTGATGGTCACATAATTTCTCTTCAAAGTTCCATTGTGCCACAGAGTTATCAGCAGTCTTATTTACTACAATAATAAGTCTTCATGCTGTATAGTTTTAGTGTAGATGCAACTTTGTTCAGGTTTCTGAAACCTAGTAATTGAATAATTATTTCGGAGTGAAATTAGCAAACTGATAATGCTCTAGCAACACTTAATACTGTATTTTGGAATAGTTATTACACAAAGAATGGCTATTCCAAGTTATGTCTAAACTTATGTTATGTCTGACTCCGTAATAGAATTTGTTTCTTATTTTAATTATTTTTTCTTAATTTCATTTTTTTGTTAACTTAATTTTACTTTTTAATAATTTCAAGACTTTATAGTGCAAGCACTTCAACAGTGAAATGCATGTAAGTAATTCTGACTTTCAGATTTCTCCATGACTTTTAAAGTCGATGTGAATTGTAAACCTCTAGGTACTTAAATAATATAGAACTAATATGTGTACACTTTATTTTATTATTTTAAATTTTTGTTTTGCCTACAGACAGCCTTTTGATTGATTATCAGTTTACCTTCAGCTTATTACAAGAGGATGATCGTCATCACACTGCCATAAACTTTATAGCAAATCCAGAACAGGTAAGAAAATGTTAGTAATTTTAGTCAAGTTTTAGAAACTCAGAATTAAGATTTCTATTGTATTTGACACTGATTAAAGGTTTTCAAAGTGTTTATAAGGTTTTAGGGATAGTTGACGTTTTTTGAGATCTGCAAAATTAGTCCAGTGCCTTCATTGAGGACCCTTTCTAAATGGTAGATGTACTTCAGCTTAATCAATACTCTGAAAAATTACCAATTGGTTTATTTTATTGTTGCTCCCATGAATAACAGGTTTTATTATCTTCCTGAGATGAATTGAAGGGATATCTCACTCTTCTGCTGAGAAAACATTTTTAGGTGGGGAAAGTAATTTTTGGCTTGTGATTAGAATGTAGGCATTTGCCATATATTTTTTTCTTTAATTTTATAAAGACAAATATTTTGTTATACTTAGGACAATGTAGAAGCATTACTGGTATAGTTATTTGTTAAATTGTACCCTGCTCTTACCAAAGCAAAAGCGAGAACTGCCTTTGACAGTGAATAATTACCATTTCTAGTTATGTTTCAAATGAAAACTGGAAGATGATTAAAAGGCTGTATTCAGTTATGTGCAATACATGCAATACATTCTGATATGACTTGTTAACTTCACTTTTTTTTTTTTCCCTAGTCAAATAAAAATTTGGATATATCAATTAATGCATCAAACAACTTTAACCTCAATATTACATGGTCTATTGGTTCTACAGGTGAGAATGAATTTTGGTATGATGAGTTTTTCCCCAAATGATTTCATGATCCTTTGAGTTATTTTAACCTGATTGTCTCTTTGTTGCTAATTTTTATAATAAAACTTTGCCAAATGTGTTCTTTTGCCATTATCATTATGCTGTTATTAATTATATTATTTAAACCTCAGATGATAATTTGCAATCTGAATAAAGCTTCATTAATATGTTGACTTTCTCTCCTATTCAATTAAAATTACATTGGTAGGAAAAGCTTGTAGCGTATTTAAATTTTTAAAATGACAGTGTTATGAAATGCTGTGATTTTAATTAAGATAAATTGCTTCCTTAACTACTGCAGAGACTGAGATTTTATTTCTTTGTTTCAGTGTTCAAGCTAAAAATTTAATTATTAACCTTTACATTGATATCAAACAATAAAGTTCTTCTGTGTATACTGATAAAAAGAGCTGCTTATCTGTATTTTTCTCCAACTTTGAACCCCATTACTCTTCTTTGTTTTAATTTAGACAGTTTTTCTGAATTGGTTCTGTTGACTTTCTGAAAACACATCCAAGGAGAGGCATGATGCTTAAAATGAAATAATTAAAAAAAAAATCTTTTTAAAGAAGGTTCAGAGTTTCCCTTAAACTCATTAATTTCTTCATCAATGCATTTCTGAAGTACTTTACCATACCATAGTTAGTAAACTCTATTTATTCCTTTATTTTAACTTAGCTCAGTCACTCGTTTATTTGCAAAAACTGATAAATGTTTATTACTAGTTACGTTTTTAATGCTTTCATGAACAATTAAAACTTGACAGCAAAAGTGTAAGATGTAGACAAATTCCCTTTCAGATTTTATTAAGCTGTTTATTGAAATGAAGCATAAGTTATGAAGGAAAGTATATTATCTGTTAAACTGACCATAATAACTATCTTGTAAAATTCATGTTACTTCTGTCACTTTTCCAATTTATATATAATTTTTGAAACCAAAGTAAAAATTTCTGTGAATTTTCTGTATGTATAAGAAATGCACCTAATGTGCCATGTAAACTATAGTAAGGGGTTGTTTTAGAGGGAAGACACCAAAAGCAATTAAGGATTTATTTTTCTTATGCAAATTTGCTTTGGCATCTTTAATGGTGATTAATATTTGTCTCAAATATGTATATTTACACCTGAGCTTTTAAAAAATTTTTAGCTGGAACAATATCTGGAGAAGAGATTCCTGTTGTTTCCAAGGTTAATATTAAGGAGTACAGAGACAGCTTTTCCTGTGAAAAATTTAACTTTCGAAGCAACCCAAACATCACTTTCTATGTCTATGTCAGCAATTTCTCCTGGCCAATCAAAATACAGGTGAGTGACTGCTTTGTGCTTTTAGAGACATTTTTATTTCAGCTTTACATTGAATTTCATGGTTTCACTCATACAGTAAGTATGCCAACAGAGTTATTTGCATGTTGTATTTTCTGCATATAATAATTATATTATGATGGCAATCCTAGTATGATTCTGAGGCTGGGCTGGATGGGGCTTTGAGCAGCATGGCCTGGTGGGAGGTGTTGCTGCCCAGGGCAGGGGAGTTGAAATGAGGTGATCTTTAAGGTTCTTTCCAGCCCAAACCATTCCACGATTCTGTGCTTTAGCTTTTAGTAGTGAGTCAGACTTCAGGCTGTCAATTTTAAAATCTGAATTTAAATTGCTGAACATACGTGTTTAATTGTAATATAACTTCAGTATTTAATGTAAACACAGAAAATGGTGTACAAATCTGTATCTACCTGGGTATTTAAATGCAATCCTTTGTTAATGGTTGGCTTTTGGAGTCTCTGATTTTTTAAATGTTGAGTGACTGTATCAGATTGCAATATCACAGACTTCAGTTAAGACTAAGTATGGTTTATTAGAATTTATGTTCTTCATTGACTTCATTGGAATCAATTTCATTCAGTATTTTCTGGAGCACTGAGATACTGTGCAGTAGCAGACTCAAAAAAATCAATGCAATCATGATTCCTCCCTGGCCTGTGGTGTTCCAGCAATATTTATACTTATAATTACTGTGGCTGCACTTGTGAACACAGCATCCCCTGCATCAATGGAGGAGATTCTTTTGTGGATGAATGGCTTTTGACTATAACTCACTTACAGAATTAAGTCTTAAAAATTAAATTGTTAAAAATGATAATAAAGTTTCATAATTCCTGATGATTTACTTAGAAACAAGTACAAACTCAAAATACTTTGCAGTTAACCATACAAATACCCTACAAAATTTCCATTTTAGTGAGAAAAAAACCTTCCATATTATTCTAAAATACAGAATTTTATATATCTAGGTATAAAAATACACATAAATATAGATATATAAATAAAAATATAAATATAAAAATGTATTCTATCCATCTGTATGGCTATAGATATATATGATAAAATGTCCTGGATTAAAACAATCATCTTCTAACTGTCAGAAAAATGTTTTTCTTGTGGTAAGTAAGCTAGAGTTGTCTTCATTATACCTGAACAGTGACTGTAAATATGTGTTAACAGTGTCAAAGGATGAATTTATTCAGCTTACTAACATTTTATGTCTCTACTAGTTTATTAAAAAATCCAAACAAACCTTGGAAACTAACTTCTTTCTTTTAGTCTTCATATTAGGGGTGTTTTTTACACTCTCTCCCACTTCCTAGGGATAGAACAAGTTCAGCTGCCAAGCAGGCTTCTTAAACAAATCCATGGAGCAGTATCAGGTGTAAATGCATTACACTCTCCTCTCTCCTTTACGACTGGAAGGTGGCTCTGTCATCATTGTCGGACAAACACATTATGGTGATGCATTCCTGAGATGTGCAGCTCTGGGGCAGATGCTGGCAGATATCAGCTCTTCTTGTGCTGTTTCCCTGATGAAGGGAATCCCTGATCATCCTTCCTCTTTTTTTTTAAGTCAGAATTTTCCTTATCTGCCATGATTACACAGTTTTGTTTGGTTTTTTTAAATTTCTTTTTGAGGCACATTGAAATTCATCAGTGCAGACAGTTCTGTTTCAGATGCGCTGTGCTTGATTATTGCTGTCCTGTCCTGTCCTTACTCCATCTAGAAATTAAGTTACTCAATTTTATGCATCAAAAAGGAATGCTAAGGTCCAGTTGGAGAAGCTGTTTTAGGATTTTAATTTTGTCCTCTGTATTTGCCTTCCTAAATGAAAAAGATGATTATTTAGCTCTCAGCCTTTTTTATGTTGTAATTTGTTATTTTCTGAAAAAATGTCTGAAGTCAACTTCACCAGTATATGTTTCTTGTGTTTGGTGCTCTAGCAGTAGATAACATCTTCAAATGATAAATGGAGCAGGGAGCTTTTCAGAGAAAACAAGTTTTGTTTTATAAGCTCACTTTAAAATTCTGCATGTAGTAGAAATTTTAAAAGTATGTAAAACCTCCTATGACTTTGGGTTAAGAGAAGAAGTCATGGCTCATTCCAATCCAGATGCTAAAGTTTTCAAGGCCAGGACTAAATCAGGTCTGATAGTTATGATCTTCTACACCTTCATCTTGTAGCATACCAGATTTCACCTTCATAATAGGCAAAAGTGGCTGATAATTTTCTATTTGCACTGCAGTCCTTTTCACTGCAATGGCCACACTGCATTAGTCATACCATGCTGGGAAAACCTGATATTTTGTGTTCACTCAGTACTGAAGGCTGTGTTTAGTCCTGTTAGACCTAAGGAAATTACTGTGACTTCCTTGAGAGGTATTCTGTTCATTTAAAAAGTAGAGTAGCAACATGAAATTTGGCACATGCCTTTTACACAATGCTTTTGTAGAGGACTAAGTACTCCAGCACACTGAGCATTTTTCAAGTACAGTCTGAGTACCAGCCCTCCTGTATTTCCATTATTCATCACAACTTGTTGAGAATACATTATATAAAATGTGAGTTCCTAAGGAGGCAGAACTGGTGACCTTACTGCCTTTTAAACTGGTATTTGAAGTTGTGTTATTGATGTTATTAGCACTGGTGTTATTGGTATGCATTTCACCACTCTGCTCCTGTGCCTCCTGTTATGCTGGCACTGGAGCTAAGATTTCTGGGATCTTTCATTGGGAGGATTTGAGTGTTGGAGTTACTGCTCTTTTCTTTTTCTATAGGAAAAGAAATAGCCCTCCTCATTATACAAGACATTTAGATTCACTTTCTGTTAAAGTCACTAGTATTATCTCTGGTTTTATATTCATCTCCAAGATTTTCATGACTATAAGGAAAAATTGTCCATCCCAGCAGATGATTGTTTATTGGGATCAATGGCTCACAGCTGTTTCTTCAGGTAGTTTTATTATTCATGTTACCTATTCAGTGAGCTTGGATTTTTTTTCCTAAAATGTTAATAAATCCCTGGTGGCTCTAAAGCAAAATATCTTCTTAAGAAATATGATTTCTTGGCTTTGAAAAAGGGTATGTCATGATTGGTGTCAATAAAAATAGTTCTTTAAGGTGTACTGGTCTGTGATAGGCAGTGACTCATTTCATTGTTGTCACTGGTGATCCTAATCACCTCAGAATACAAATTCTTCAGCACTGGATTGCAGTGAATTACTTGCCAAACATAGAAACTATGTAGGAAATTCTCAGTTTCTTTCAGCTGTTGTGCTGCTCTCTGTTGAAATGTTCTGCAGGCTCCCATCAGCCAACACCCTTCTGTCCATGTGCACACAGCTGGGTGATCTCCACAGCTCTCAGGGGAAAATGCTGCATTTGAATTTCCTGATGCTAAAGGCAGTTTATTTAGCTGTAAAATCTCTTCTTCCTTGGGGAAAGAAGCAGAAAAGTGACATAGTTGCATAAAGGGTCATTAGAAAGATGGTGTTGTGAGACATGTTCAGCTTAGAGCTGTTTCCACAAATAGATTTACTTGTCTATTGACCTGGCTGTGAAATGGGCAGGTGCCAGTTTTTCCTCAGAAGTATGTCATAGTTATACACTGGCACACAAATGTTGGATATTTCCCTGCTGATTTACTCTAACAGCTTATACCACATTTTTTCACCATTTCCTCTAATTCAGAGTTGCTGATGAGTAAGAATGGATAAAGACCTGTACATTTAACTGGTGAGATTTTCATAAACACCAGTAGTTTCTGCATTTTTTCAGAGGAAAAATCTATAAATTATCTTTGTTAACAGTTGTTAACAGAAGTGTCCAAGTAAGATGTGATTAGCATCCACACTTATGTTTGACTGTCTTTGACAGCCCCAAACCTTTTAGTGTATTGTGTCTTATATATAATTTAAACAGGACTCCATGAGGAAATGCTCTTGCCTTAAAATAGGCTAGATTTCTGAACAGAATTTGTGACAAAGCCCCATAACTTGTTTGTGCTCATTTTTATTTTATTTTGAGAGTCAGTGTAATTCAGACTCCACTGGTAATGGAATTTGAAGGCTGTAACATTTATTGAAAAGCAGTAACTCAGACTCTAGCCAGCACCTCAAACAGTGGTCAATGGTCCCTGAAGCAGTAAGCAGTCATAAAGCTTGGGCTTCTGACAGCTATGCAAATATTAATAACAGCAGCCACAACATGTGCTTCAGTCTCAGGAAACTAATTTTATGGCAAGAGATTTTTGTAATTTAAGCTGGTAACAGATGTATTTTCTTTTTTTTTCCATCATTTTCTCCCATATTCTGGAAAGCAGTGGCTGCGTATGAAAAAGCAAATACTCTTAAAATGCTGTCCTGGCTATGGTCTGATCACTGTCCCTAAGGACAGCAGTCGCCTTCATGCTTCAGGATCAGCTGCATTCCTGCACCTCTATCTCTTTATAACTGTCAAACTTGTAAGTGTGAGCTCAACTTGTGCCTGAGCAGCAAAATTTTCTGCCAATTTTAAAGCTGAATCTGGAGATAATAATAACTGTTCTGCTAGTTATTTCCTTTTTTCCCTGAAGTGTAAATGAAAGATTCACAAGTGTCAGAGTTTTAATTGGGAGGGTCAGTTTAAATTGTAAGGTTCAGCCTCCGCAGCAAAGCACTGTCTGGCAAAATTAGGTTTGTGTTTAATGAAAAAAAATTCTTGTTATACATTTTTGAACATAGCCTAGTTAAACTAACATGTTTCCACTGCATAAAACAATTACTGTTGCAGTGAAGTTAGACAGGATGTTGGTGTACATGTAGAATACCCTGATGTGTTTGAAGAAGTTTAATATTTTTGAGCAAGCCTACTTGAAGTTCTGTTTTTTTCTGCAGTCTGGTTTCTGATGAAAACTGTCTTTGGCACCCTGTATTGGTTTGTACACCAGAACAGAATAATGAATTATGATAAAGATTTACATTTTATTTGTATGTAGCATAACAGATGCTTAAAACTACTTCATATATAAATCTTTAAGTGATTTTTTTAAAAGCTGAAACTAGTGTTCTTTCTGTTTACTGGCTCCTGTTTCAGAATTGATTTTTTTTCCCCTGTTAATATCCTGTGTGTAGCAACTGAAGGAGGAGTGTAATGTAAATCAAGAAGCATATCTACCCTTGTAATAAAATTTACTGTGTAGTATAATTTATTTCAGCTTTTTTGTTTTTGCTTTGGACTTCATTTGAATTTTTAACATTCATGAGTGACTTACATGTTGTAAAAGCTCCAAGAACTAAAACTTGTCAGTCACTGCCATTAGAAGTTACAACAGTATCACAAACCTAATAATTAAATTAAGAAATAAAGGTTGGATCTTTTTGGGTTTTAAGGCCTTTAAGGTCTTGATTATGGACCCTTTGCTTGGAAAATGTGTATTTATTCACATGTAGCTGTGTTTGTAGCTGTGCCACCAGTGATTGCATGCCTAAATTTAATCCCTATGATTTATGGTGAACAATTCAATTTCTAAGTGCCTTAATGGTTTTCATAGAGGCTGCTGAGTAACTGCATATAGCAATGTATGGAGACACTATAATTCCTGAAACACTAAACAGGTATTGATGATGAAGTGGATGCATTAACTTCCAAAACAACTTCAATGTTTTCTTACAGTAAATGTGAAATCCCTCTTTAAAATAGGTTTGAAAGTAGTATGCCAAGCAGAAAAACCTGGGAAATCCATTGAACTGTCAGATAGTGACAATTCTGTCAGAACAGAAGAAATAACAGGAATAGAAGGCAACCTGCAGTGCAGAGTGGATTTGTTTGTAGATGACTGAGGTGTAGTCTAAAATGGACCTGTATGTGTAGTTTCAGTTTTCAGTAAGGGTGATTATATTGGTCATTATGTCAAAAAAGTCAGGATTGATAATAATAATAATAATAATAATAATAAAAAAGAGAAACATAGAATCATTCTGGTTGGAAAGGGCCTCTAAGATTGTTTGGTCCAACCTTTAACCTTACACTGCCAAGTCCAGCACTAAACTACATCCCCACTGCCACAGCTACACATCTTTTAAATGCCTCCAGGGGTGGTGACTCCACCATTGCCCTGACCAGCCTGTTCCAATGCTTCACCCTTTCTGTGAAGACATTTTTCCTAATAGCCAATGTAAACATCCCCATTTTCAACCTGAGGCCATTTTCTCTCATCCTCCACTTTGCTGTGAAAATTATCCTCAACAAAGCTGGATGCAGAATTTACATTTAATGTGCTCACATTATGCATCAGGTCATGTCAGTCCTGGACTCTGAAGGAAGAGAAATTAGAGTACCAAAAAAAAGAGGGGTGGGAACATGACAATGAAGAAGTTAAAATTCAAGTTCCCATCTAAATTTAAGAAGGAAGTGATCCAAATAACAAGAGATTTAGTAAACAACAGTGCTTTGGAAGAGATTTTGAAGAAAGGGTGTTATATTGTTCAGTATTTTGTCAGCTTTTATGCGTTTAATATAGGCATTCAATTATAAAGGGAATTAGAATGAGAGAATGTATATCTAAAGAAACAGAGATCTCCATAACAGGTCACAAGGCTGCTCATGATACATTTGTGCTTCAATATTCTGTCAAAGTGCCTCATCTAATCAGCTGCCCGCTCGTGGCATTTAGCTGGTTAGACAGCAAGAAGTTTGGAAATTCAGGTTTATATCTTCGGTAGTACTGTTTTTTATATATGATTAAAATGTATTAAATTGAATTTTTGCTCTATAGTTATTTTTAGAAAAAGAAAAACAACTCTAAGTGGAGAAATTAAAAATTATTTTAAAATTGAAATCAGGACAGCATCACGAGGGTAAAGTTTCATTTGCTTCATTGCTAGTATCTAAAGCTAGACTCAATTCTGTTTTTGAACACGTTAAATGCCATTGTTGAAGTTCTCAATCATATTACAGGTATATCTGTTACATGTACAATTTATTGCATTTTAGAAAGTACTTGGAAATTACTACGCAAGTGGGGACTGCTACAGTAATTATGGGTCCTTTTTTCTTTCTTAGGCAATCAAATATAATACCAGAAACCTACTGGTTCTTGTCTTGGAAAATGAACTATCTATAATATCTGCAATTTATTTTCTTGGAATTGTAAGGTCAGTTGTGTGGAGAATAAATCCCAAGGCTGTATAATATTCCCCAAAGGCTTGATGTGCCCAAATCCACTACAGCATTTTCCAAAATGCTTCCCATGAATCCTGAAGTATTGCTAAAATGAGGAAGTGTTTCCTGATTATTAGATTATAGCTTTTTTACTTTAAGTAACACCAAAGTGGGTAACATTAGTCTTAAAATATACCAGAACAAAGTTGCAAACCATATCATGCCAACTTCTGCACCACCCCAATAAATGTAAATATTCTATTCATTATTCTTCCTGGTACATTTCTTTTTCCAATCACCTTAGAAAAGGCCTACTATGAGCCACCAGAATATCTGTAAATATTTAACATAGCTGATGTATTTCTGGAAAAGCAGAAGCCAAGTTAATAGTTCAGCTGATGATTTAAGGGAACCAAAATACGTAATTAAGAGATAATTAGTCCTCAGTGATGCATAGTTTTAATTGGTGTATAATTTGAATGTCTGAGATAAGAACTCGTGTAACTGATGTGCCAGTTGTGTAGGGCTTTCTTTTCCAAGGCAGACCAAGGCATCATCTACTGGTGGTTGTATAACACAATAGAGATGTATAGATATGTTATTTGCTAATAAAAATTATTAGCAAGTAGATACTGATGGTTTTCCCCCTGTAATCTCAATTTCTCTTATATACTTACTAAAGTAAATTTTAGTAAATTTATATATAAGTAAATTATAGATATAAAAATAATATATATAT